>JAKTVB010000010.1:0-208105 GCA_030556995.1 Pichia gijzeniarum
AATAAAAAATAAAAAATAAAAAATAAAAAATAAAAAATAAAAAATAAAAAATAAATTGTCATCATCACCCAATTCCCAAAAAAGAGTACGATCAGGAATATCAAATACACGGAATGTGCAGAGAAAAGCAAATATTAAAGTATCTAGAATTAAAAAATTAAGAATCGAGAAGTGAAAATTATGTAGCAAGTGTTAAGCGACAAGAATAGGCAAGCAAAAGTGTAAGACCTAAGCCGCCCTCTTGAAAACAACCACCCCTACGCATGTCTCCAAATCAGGATATGAATTGGATGTTTTCCCCACCAGCACCATGTCGGGCTCATTTCTGCTCACTTTGAGCAGCTCGGTAAACCTTTTGACGAGATTGAGAAGCTTATTCTCGCCACTCTCAACCACCATGTCGCTGTAATCCTTCCACGGGTCCTGCGCATCTAACTCTGGGATGCCTGTTTTCGCCAACTTTACGAAATCTATACGATACTCGCCGCTTTCCGGGGTCTTGTAGATGCTCACTTTGTGCACCCTTCGATCCTTGTCCGTGTCCAGAGGTGATGTGCTATCTGGGTTGATGTCTTCGTCAAGAAGGAAGTCTTTCTTGGAATTGTAGAATATCTCCGCATCCTCTAGCTCCAATGCGGTCATGGAAAACACCGGACCCGTGCCAAAAAAAGGTGTTCCGTCGATGTATATCAATATCGTTGCAAATCCGGAGGGCGAGTTGCCGATGCTCACGGCACACTTGTTTGCGTATTTGAACATCTTTTCAGCGGGAAAGGTGGGTGACACTGATTTGGCCTTCACTTCACCCGGAGCCATCGCTGAAGCCAAAGTTGGGGGTGAAGATGATTGCGGCGATAGCTGCGACTGCTGATGCATTGGATCCATGCCGATGATCTTTGTGCCCTGTACCAGTTTCTCCGGGGTGAACACCGCCACTGCCGGAAGGGTGGAGCCTCCATTGATTGCTGCTGGCTGTGTGCCGTGTACCGTGTGCTACATGCGCAGCTGGCAGTTCTCGCATGCCTCCTGCCACAGACCCTCCAGAACGGCCGCCGTGTTTTCTCTCCTTTCGCCGCCGCCGCCGCCGTTGCTGCTGTCGTTGCCCGCTGCAACACGCGCGCCGGCGACCGCAACGGCAACCGCGCTGGTGCGCTCCAGACTGCGCAGCACCGGTTTCTTGCTGAAACGCACCATGTTGCGTAGGTCGGTCGCCACCTGCTCGTACGCGTTCCGCTGCCGGCGGCTGCTGGCACACCACACACCGCGGATGCCGTTGCCGTTGCCGTTGCCGTTGCAGTTGTCGCCGCCGGCTGGAGCATCCCGCCCCAGTGTGTCCAGTTCTTCCTTGATGGCCAACCGCCTCCGCTGCGTTCGCAAAACACCGCCCCGGCTTCCCCCATCGGCGTCCGCCTCCATGCCAGCCGTATCATGTGAAGCATAACGCTGCCATTCCTTTCTGAACGCTTCAAACGCTTCATCCTCCTCTTCCTTATCCTCATCCTCATCCTCATCTTCATCTTCATCTTCATCCGCATCCAGATCATCAAACCCTTCAGACTCCTCTTCACCCAAATACTTTGACTGGCCACTTTCTCCGAACACCCCAGTACCACCGGTCTTCTGATCACCGCCCAAATACGCACTTTTGAAAAAACCCGTTGCGGCCCGCTCGCCCCTTACACCACCGCCGATGCCCCAACTCCTTTGCACACCGCCGCCAAAATCACCCGACCGTGTTCTTGCGAGTTGCAACTCACCCTCTCCACCACCGCCCTTCAGCTGTTCAGGCTGCCGCTGCTGCTGCTGCTGCTGCTGCTGCTGCTGCTCAAATGCGTAGTTTCTTCTCCCAGGCACAGCCGTCTCGAAAACCGTGTTATCATTGTACGCATTGACTATGTATGCTCTTTTGCTGTTGGCATTCGCCAGACCGGCAATGCTGGTTATGCTGTGTCTTTTCAATTGCGCTAAATTCTGTGTAGATATGCTTCCTATGCTTGATCGGTTGCTTATACTTTTCAGTGAGGAAGACGGTGACGGTGACGCTGATGCCGAGCTTGGAGGTAGTGGTAACCTGGCCTCTTCAATTCCAAATCTGCTCATCAACACATCCTGTTGGGAGGATGTACGTCGTGCAATGTTCTTTGAAACCTCGTATCTTTTTGGTCTCTGATACTGCCGCCCTCTTTCAACTATCGGTTGATTCTGATACTGCTGTTGACTCTGATTAGAATGTCGATCATGTGCAATAATTGAACTGCCACTACTCTGCCCATCATGTTGGTGTACTCCACTATTCGTCAACTTCATCCTTACATGTACGAAAATTACACTAGACGATTAAACCTAAACAAACTATAAGAACTCCAAAACTCACACAAACTAACCCATCTTCGATGCCCACATCAACGGCCATTTAACCCTCGCCCATTGGCCGCCGATGCTTATCTTTTTTTTTTCATCTCACCAATATACCTTATCAGTTGTAGATCTGAATAGGAGGGATCTTGTCTGCCTTGTAGAACCAATTGGATCCTTCCACCTCCCGTTTCAACCACTGCGTCGGGAACAATACAATATGCCCACGAATCATCCTAATGAGGCGTAGACTGCTCTGATAATCATACACCGTGCCCCTTCTGTATCCACTCGCTCCAATTGGTATCATGAAAGAGCCTGCACTTCTTTGAAACCTTTCAAGTTCAGCTAGTTTTGCTGTACGTTCCAAACGACGCCGATGTCCCTCAACATCTTCGTCATCATCCCTATTATAAGCATCTAAACCGTTAGCCTCCGTATTGGTATTCTTGTAGTATTCTCCCGAACTCATAACCATATTACTATCGTCCCTGTAAATGTTTTGATAAATATCAAACGCACTCTTCATCTCCTCAAAATCTTTATAATCCTTCCACGTCTGAACAGAATCATCAGGTTGAACATGAAATACCATTTGAAATAACAATGTGTTTCTGATTGCTTGTGACATCCATGTACCCTCATAAAATCCAATATCAAGTGGATCCTCAAATCCATACGGATCAAGGAATTCAAAATCAATCTGCGGTAGCATGTTTTTGTCAATATCGTTAATATCATCATCACTCAATTTGATTAATGGCACATCAGGTATACGTAACTTTTTAGATCTTTCCGTACCACTATTGATCATATCTTCAATCGGTGTTGAACTATTATTTCTATTTGAATCACTTCCATTGATGTGCATCTTACTAGCTGTGTTGGTTGGAGTAATTGAACTATTATGACGGCCCAAATTGTTATTGTTGTTCACACTTGCATCAACGTGCAAAACTTCAGGCATGGTGTTGCGTCTAGATTTATTGGTATCTAAGTTGTCACTAACAAATTCATTCGAGCTACAACTAGACTTATTATTTAAAAGCATCTTCGAATATAACTTCCTCATGTAAAACAATCTTTTAATCATCGTCCATCTATCAGTATTGATGGCATTTTGTTCCTTGACAGTTGCGTTTTTGATTTTATGTTGCGATAAAACATCAACTATATCTTCGAAATCTGGCAGCAAAAAATATTTGTTGTTGTTAACACTGTCCTCACTAATTTCATTATTGTAATTGAATTCAATGTTTTGTGCACACTGATTAACCTTGTCCTTCAAAAATTTATTAATTTGATATTTAGCTTCATGAAAATGTTCAGAATTAAATCCATCAACTTCACCCCTGACTTCATTTCGATGATTATTATTTTGAACTCTAGTATCGGATGATAAGTTCTTATCACTTCTAAGCCCTGCATTTTCACTGCCAGCCCTATGATTAAATGAAAATGAAATTTCAATATCATCCAATGATGCAGAATCATCATTTTCAGTTGTAATACTTGTAAAGGTTGAAATCATCTCTTTTGTTAAACCTCCGCCAAAGGCCTCATCATTACGCTTACCAAGTCTAGCTCGGAAACCGGGAGTACCGGCATTCATCCCTAATAAATACCTTGTACCCATCTCAACCATCGCACTTAGTGATTGTTTACCCTCATTTTTAGATAAAACTGATGACTTGACTCCTTGTTTCGTACAACAAAATTTCTCAATTTCGGCAAATCTTCGTTCAACCAAATCCAACAAGTCCACGTCAATACCTAAATGTTCACGCATCAATCTGACTCTTAAACTGTGTGAAAATTTACCAACATGGTATCGCTTACCATCCATTTTAGACTCAACTAGATCCTTATCACGTACAATCGCACAAACTTCAGAATCTCTTGTACCTCGCATTGATCTTTCATTAATGTTTGCAGATCCAATTATTGCAATTCTATCATCGACAATCATAGTCTTAGCATGAATATATAATTGTTCAGTTGTCAATAATTTCTTTTCACCTATAAGCCCCCATTTTCTTAATGAATAGAAGTTAATATAATCTTCAGGCCTAATGCCAACCCGACGTAGCCGTGCAAAGATTGATGATTCACCCATTGAAATTGACATATATTGACATTGCATGATTAAACGCACACTACCGCCTTCTTTGGTATCAACGTCGGCTTCAAATCCGGGCATTAACGGTATAACAATAACAGCCTTCCAAACTTCACCATTTTTATGAGCTGTAATAACTCTGTCAACTAGGGCATCACCAATATGATTTTTGACAACACAACTTTCGACTGTACAACTAGTAATAAAAAATTGATTTTCAATATAAACAAAATGCTCACTTTGTTCAATACTTTTAATATAAGCATTTTGAATACTTTGCTCATGTTCCTTCAATCCAAGTGACCAATCACCACTTGACCTAAGTAACTGAACCTCACAATTGCCTTGCAAATCCAGTTTAGTTAGTTCTTCTTCAGTAAAAGGTCTTGGCGGGACAAGTAATGGAGTTGGTCTTGAAGGTCTCTTTTGTCGTAATAGATAGTTCCATCTTTGAATAAAATGACGGGATAAATCTCTGGCAACTTGTCCACTAGTGAGCATATGCACATCATGCCATGGCATACGTGGAATGTTTTGCCTATCATACATATCTTCGTGTGGTGATGGCAACTCAAAAAAGTCTTTTTTACGTGGATTCGAATAATCTTTACCGGGAAAAATTTGAAATTCTTCCTGAAAACTAAAATCATTTTCCTTTTCAATCTCGTTGTCATCGTTGGCTTCAAAAGCTTTGAATGTAGAAGTTGAAGTATTTGTTGTTGTTGGTTTATTAGTATCGCCCACTTCTTCCGATTTAAAAGCATATTTTTTATCGTCAACTAATACATGATCAGGAGTATCATATCTACCAAAACATAAATCAATACCACCAAGGAAACAAATAGTATGATCAATAATCAACAGTTTTTCATGATGTGCCCAAAAGAAAACATTTTGCATAATTTGATTTGGTGATCTTAAGACGTAAATATTTTCATGTAAATCCAATAAGGAGTGTTTTGTGTACATTGAATCAGTGACGACTGTATTACCAACATTCCTATAAATAATAACAAATATTTTAACACCTTCTTTTGCCTTACGTTCAAGCAACCTATCAATTCTCCAATTCTGATTTCCATTTGCAGGCCGTCTTAAATAAAGTTCCGGCGACAACCACCAATCGTGAATATAGATTACGTCTTTTGACATTTCAATTGCAGAGGATGCGGCATACCAGTAATCTCTCGCATCAACAAACCATTGAGCGAACGCGTTATTTCTAACTGGAGCAAATGAGTTGAACCTATGAGGTTTGGACCAATCAGATTCATTGATAATATTTTTAATTGATGACGCCCAAGCCCTAGTAACTTTCGAATTTTTGGCAAGTAATTGAATTGTACGTTCGGAGTTTGTTATTCTGATTGTTGGATAAGACTTTGCGCTTTTTAGAACAGTATCGGGAGTCTCTACGTAATTGTCATCAAAATCATCATTCTCGTTCAAGTTTTCGTGCAAGTTGTAATTATAATAATTATCAGAATCATTATCAGAATCAGAACTTCCATCTTCATCATTAGCACCACCATTTTTGCCTTTTGAATTTTTGTGCTTGGAGAATCCTTGAATGGACACTTGAGCCTGTGAATCTAGTAAGAAAACCTCTTCGGGCGTTGTTGATAAAATATCAGAGGTATAAATTAAGAAAGAATCACCTAAGATACACCATTTACTCGTATGACGTTTAATCATTTCACCTAAATCATGAAACCTAAAATGCCCAACCCTCCAGCCTTGTTTACTGGCAGATGAAACGATAAACATATAACCTTCCTTCCTTTTCCTATATATCTCATTTGACAACAAAAGACTGAACGGCGAGAGTTCAAAAAACTGTAGTACCTTATTTGATTGTTCTCTGAAAAGAATATTCTTGAGTAACAAATCAAAATAGGCTTGCATATCACTCCTATAATTCTGGTTCAAAGAAATTCTTTCTTTCAATGCAAAAAGCCTTTTCTCCCGTTCCCTTTCTTTTTCTTTAATTTTTTCTTTTTCCTGATCCCTTTCTTTGATTTTATTTTTTTCCTTATCTCTATTTGAAATCAAATTATTAAAAACAGCAGTCGAATATCTACTTAAAGTTTGAGTGATTGAAAGATTAGATTCGGCGATTGAATCTGGCGAAGAAGAGGAGGAAGATCTGGATGATGATGCCATTAATGATGGCGCAGGTAAGGATGATTGCTGTTTAGCCGCATGCTCAGTTGGTTGAGGCACGGATTGCTGAGCAATTTCATTCGAACTTTGATTAAACTTTTTGTCACTAGCTATCAAGACTTCTTTATCACCTTTGAACAAACCTCTAAATTTAGCAAAATGACTTGGTAAAACCGGGAATCTTGGAAGTTCGACATCCTTACGTTTATACCTATCCAATCTTTCCTTAGTATTTTTTCTTAATAACTTTTTATGTAGGCTTAATATAGATTTTGTGTCTTTCTCCATGTCCCACCGCAAAACATGATTACCAACACCATATTCTAGATGTAACCTGAAGATTCTATTTTTAGTGAAAATAGCAAGTTTCAAAAGATCTTCTTTATTTAAATTTGATAAACTGTTCGTCCCATTATGTACGCGGTGTTGGTTGTGAAAGCCATTATTTTCATTCGCCAGTTTCAAACGAGAAAGAAACACATCATTGGTAATATCAGTCAAACACAAACTTAGTAAAGGTATCATTAGGGGACCTTTTTTAATACCATTTTCATCCTTCAAGAATGAAGATGTTAAACATAACATGTCGGCATAACCCAAAAGAAAGGCATCGACGATGAATGCTGTTTTTTCGTCATTTTTTTCATCAAGAATTGTTTTCGGGTCATTAATCTGAACTATTTCCGATTTTAATTTATTTTGTATATCATTTTCTTCTTCTCCTTCTACAATATTGTCACTCAAATATGTAGATAAATTCAGATTTCGTAGACTGGAATTTTTCCAATACTCTTCATTATTACTATGTTGCCAAGTTGTATGTCTATTTGGTAAAGTAAATGGTTCCTTATTATGAGCCAAATCCATCATAACTTTATTTTCCTTTTCTTTCTCCACTTTCCTCCTGGTAGAACTTATAAGGCTCTCTATATCATTGTAACGGTTGTCAACTACCTCTGGACTATGGTCTTTCTTTTTATTACTTTCCATCTCTTCAATTTTATGAATTTTATCTTTGAGACTTTCCATCCGTTTATCATCCACGGATTCTCTCAATCCTGAATCTTCAATACTTTTATGACCATGATGTGCTAAAGTTTTAAATTCTTCTTCCACCATACGAATTCCATCCTTAAATGACAGCGACCCATCAAGGTACGCAAATGGTGCTTGTAAGGGATTGAGTATTGATTTATTACCTATAATTTCACTATCTTTGATTCTCTTTGCCATTGCAAAATCACTTTCCTCCCTATCATCTTCAAAATTATCAGTGGAAAGTTTCTGCAGGGTATCTTCATAATGAGATAATGTGGAATTAGAGGTTGCCGATGATGTTAAGTCTGTCGTATTTGAAGATACTCGTTTGCCATTGTTAGGGCTTTTTTGATCATTTGTTTTAGCGTTTGACATATTTGACGATCTTCTTGACAACATCGTCTATTTTACTTTCCTTTCTACTCCAACTGTAAGAAAAAGAAGTTTCAATCGGGCAAGTAAAGCTAAATTTGATTGGGGATGTGTTTAAATACCCAATAAACCAAATTGTGGATAAGCATTGATTGACACCAATGAAGATAGAATAAACCAAACAAAAGTTAAGTAAAGTATATATTGGCAAACGGGGATATGTTACGTAATTCGAAAAAAAATTAGTATACTACAATTAAGCGAGCTTTAGATCACATGCATGTTTATTTTGGATCTTATCGAACATTAACTGTCTCAACCTAGGTGTTTCTCCAGAATAACTATGAATCAGAGTTTATCTATGAAATTGCTAATGGAAAAGCTGAAAATCAAAAGTGTCTATATAAGAATCGGGGAGGGAGCTACCAAAAGCGACTTCTTCAGCTCGATGTAAACACCTGTACACCTCTTAGAACTTGTATTTGGCCTTGTTAAGGGAACAAAGAGAGTATTGTATTATAATATGTACATGCTGACCTATAAATGATAAAATATAAAGAGCTGATAGATAGATAGGTACAAAGGCAATCAGAACTTTTTGTTTAAGATATTTCTAACGACGTTTGTGTGATCACCTTTAATTCTCAAACTGCCACTGACGGTCAGACAATTGAAGTTTGACTTTTCGACCTCTGGCATAAGATTTTGTAAATCGTTTCTCAATTGAACAACATTCCCCTGAACACGTTTGATATCAGTATATATTGCCTGAGAACGGTAAGTTTTGTAAATGGGAAGGTTGCCTTGTTGGGTGCGTGGGATGTGGTATGATGATAATTTTGGTTTTGTTGTAAGCTGGGAGACAGAAATGGAATCAAGAGATGGTAGCACCTTTGCTAAACGTGCAGCTGCAGCTGCAGAAATAGAAGAAGACATGGCTGGCAAGAGAGAAATCGAAGAAATCTGCTGAAAATAGCAGCTGATCTATTCATGTCGTCAAGGTTTCTGGAAAAAGTTGGAAAATGGAAAATCGTGAGTAGAAAAAAAAAGGGGGGGGGTATCTTTTTCTGGTGCACGGACGTGTGGATTAGATAGATGGATTGTTCTAAGGTGATAAAGAGTGGATATGTCAGCTTGGATAAACTGTGAGTTTAACTTTCTTCTGTGAATACCGAATTAAGGCCTGGTAGTAGGTAATCGTTGATATTCTAAATGGGGAAACCAAGAGTATGTGATTACAGAACAATTATTTACCGAACGGAGCAAATACTAACAATTGAAAAATTTCCTTTTAGCTGATATTAATAATCAGACACGGCGAGTCAGAAGGTAACTGTGATAAGAGTGTCAACTGCCACACACCCAACCACAAGGTACCGCTGACTGAAAGGGGCCACCAGCAGGCATTTGATGCTGGGTTGAAACTACGTGAGTATGTGAAGGAGGGAGAATCCATCTGTTTCTACACCTCACCGTACATGCGTACAAGACAGACATTGCAAGGTCTGATAAAAGGGCTCAAAAATGGTTCTGAGAAAAGCGATATTGCCTACTACGTTCATGAGGAACCCCGTATGAGAGAACAAGACTTTGGTAATTTCCAGGGGACGTCGCAGGAAATGAAGGCCATTTGGCTCGAGCGGGCCAAGTATGGGCATTTTTTCTACAGGATCCCCAACGGGGAGAGTGCTGCCGACGTGTATGACCGATGTTCTTCGTTCAATGAGACCCTCTTCCGTCAATTCAAAAGGAACGATTTCCCGTCCGTGTTGGTGCTCGTCACCCACGGAATATGGGCCCGTGTTTTCCTTCAGCGGTGGTTCCGATGGAGCGTGGAGTATTTCGAGTCTCTCAAAAATATCCCCCACTGCGACTGGATCCCTCTCGAGCTGTCCCCGCTCGCGGAACGCAACGAGTCCACCGAAAACGCCGTCGAGGACAGTGTCGAGGGCAAAGAGCCCGCCCACGGCAGTCTGTCTGCCCAGGGCGATGCGGGGGCGCATGAGGGCGAGGCCACCTACGAGCTGCTGCGGGAGTTGGAACGCTGGGGGGACAGCACGCTGGCGGTGGAGTACCCTTACTAGTTGGCCAGCCCCAACGCTCCTCCCCTTCCGTCTCCCCCCGGAACTGCGATCTCCGGGGTCATAGTCTCACCGTCCGCAAGCGGTGTTGCAGCCGCAGATGCAGATGGACCGGCCGTATGGGGTGACGCTGCTCGTGCAGCCTGCTTCCTCCTTCTTGGTGTATATATCTGTGTAAACCTCGGTCATCTCTACTCCATCTGTTATTTCTTCATTTTTTGTTTCTGTATCTGCAGCCAAACATCTAATTCATACTTTAATCAATCATGGCTAGAACATTTTTTGTGGGCGGTAACTTCAAAATGAATGGTACCAAGGAATCCATTCAAACAATTGTTGACAACCTCAACAAAAACGATTTGCCTTCCAACGTCGAAGTCGTTCTTTGTCCTCCCGCTCCTTACTTGGGCTGGACTGTTGACCACAACAAGCAAAAAACCGTTTCCGTCGGTGCCCAAAACTGTTATTTCAAAGCCTCCGGTGCCTTCACTGGTGAAGTCTCTCCATTGGCAATTAAAGACTTGGGCGCTGAATGGGTCATTCTCGGTCACAGTGAACGTAGGAACATTTTCAAAGAATCCGACGAATTCGTTGCTGAAAAAACCAAATTTGCAATCAGTGAAGGCTTGAAGGTCATTCTCTGTATTGGTGAATCCATTGATGAGAAAAAGGCCGGTAAAACTTTGGACGTTTGTAAAAGAGAACTTGAGGCCGTCATTAAAGCGGTTACTTTGGATGACTGGTCTAAAATCGTCATTGCTTATGAACCAATCTGGGCCATTGGTACCGGTCTAGCTGCAACCTCTCAAGACGCTCAAAGCATCCACTCTGAAATCAGACAATTTTTGAAAACTCAAATCGGTGACGTTGCTGACTCCGTCAGAATCTTGTATGGTGGTAGTGCCAACGGTAAGAATGCTCCAGATTTCAAGGATAAGCTAGATGTTGATGGTTTCTTGGTCGGTGGTGCTTCCTTGAAGCCTGAATTCGTTGACATAATCAAGTCAAGACAATGAATTAACTCTAATTATGTCGCATATTTAAAATTATTTAGTAAAGTTTTACAGTATATCATCATCGTTTTGCGTTGTTTCACCGCCGAACACTCCAAGCATTTCATCCACCTCATCCACCGTCCCACCTGCCTCCTTCGCCCTTCTAATCAGACGTCTATTACGTTCAATTGCACGTCTTTCGCATTTGCTAATACTACCGCTCACACCGACGGCCTCCCAAATAACCTCACGTCCTTCTAGTGTCTGCACAAAAAACATGGCAGCTAAAACTTCTTCCACGGCATCCCTGTGCACCCGTAAAATCCCATTGGAAGTCTTATTTGAAAAATACTTGATTGCAAACGACGTCAATGTGTCCGCTACCGCTAAATCACCAAAATTCTTGTTCATCGATAGTCTAAGCGTGGAAACCAGCACTTTTGGTGACAACGTCGTTGTAGATTCCGTTGAGATCTTGCTAGGAATCCCATTTTCTGCAATAAAACTTTCTGAAGTTGGGTAGCGTAGTTGAAACAGAATGTACCTTGTCTTCAATCTAACCATCCCAGTCCAACACCCGCTCCTTTTCTATGCCTGTTTCCCTTTCTTCTCTCGTGCTTTCTAGCATTAGTGCAACCCTTGATGACCAAAATTTTGCAAGACCGTTTCAGTGACGATCGACCGCTCGATTGTCGTTGAGTTTTCTTTTTATGCCCACAATATCGATACGCGCGCGTGCAATCAACAATTTTCTCAGGCTTCGACATGGAAACTGGCACTTAAAAGTTCCTTAGAGTCATTCGTAGATATTGAGATAGTTCAAGCTCAGAGTCCCTGCTGTCCATTAGGTTTATGCACATATCTCTGGCACACTTAGAGAGAAACATTTTGTCGTCCCAACACTGCCAGCGTTATTTCTCACTTTCGAGCATGTCTAATTATATAAATCCTGCAACAAACCCAAAAGTTCAAGAATGGCCGGCTTCCAAAGTCAGAGACACCTTCCTTGAGTACTTCAAACAGAAACAACACACTTTTGTTCCTTCATCATCGGTTGTTCCTCATGATGACCCAACTTTATTATTTGCTAATGCAGGTATGAATCAATATAAACCAATTTTCTTAGGTACCGTTGATCCATCATCACCATTTGCAAACCTGAAAAGAGCTGTCAACTCTCAAAAATGTATCAGAGCAGGTGGTAAACATAATGATTTAGAAGACGTTGGTAGAGACTCATATCATCATACTTTCTTTGAAATGTTAGGTAATTGGTCATTTGGTGATTACTTCAAAAAAGATGCAATTAAATACTCTTGGGAGCTATTAACTGGCGTCTATGGTATCTCAACAGACAGACTGTACGTTACATATTTTGGTGGTGACGAAAAGCTAGGTCTAGAGCCAGATTTAGAGGCAAAGGAATTATGGTCAGCTGTCGGTGTTCCTGATGATCATATCTTACCTGGTAATGTCAAGGATAATTTTTGGGAAATGGGAGATCAAGGTCCTTGTGGTCCATGTTCAGAAATTCATTATGACAGAATTGGTGGTAGAAATGCTGCACATTTAGTTAATGAGGATGATCCTGATGTTTTAGAAATTTGGAATAATGTTTTTATGCAATTCAATAGGGAACCTGATGGATCTTTGAAACCATTACCTGCAAAACATATCGATACAGGTTTAGGTTTTGAAAGATTAGTCTCCCTTTTACAAGATGTCAGATCCAATTACGATACTGATGTTTTCGAACCTTTATTCCTGAAGATTCAAGAAATTACCAATGTTAGACCATATTCTGGTAAATTTGGTAAAGATGATATTGATGGTATTGATACTGCATATCGTGTCTTAGCTGATCATGTTCGTACCTTAACATTTGCACTGGCCGATGGTGGAGTCCCAAATAATGAAGGTAGAGGATACGTTCTGAGAAGAATTTTGAGAAGAGGTGCCAGATATGTTAGAAAATACATGAACTATCCAATTGGTAACTTTTTCTCCCAATTATCTCCAACTTTAATTGACCAGGTCAAACACATTTTCCCAGAGTTAGCAAAGGATCCGTCATCGATTTTCGAAATTTTGGATGAAGAAGAAGCCTCCTTTTCTCGTACTTTGGATAGAGGTGAAAAATTATTTGAACAATATGCTTTAATCGCTTCTAAGACTCCTGAACAGACTTTATCTGGTAAAGATGTATGGAGATTATACGATACTTACGGTTTCCCTGTTGATCTAACACGTTTGATGGCAGAAGAAGCAGATTTGAAAATCGATGAAGAAGGTTTCGAAAAGGCTAGATTGGCCTCGAAGGAAGCTTCAAAGGGTGGTAACAACAAATCTGGTAAGACTTTGTTGAAACTTGATGTGCATGCATTAGCGTCGCTAAATGATAGGAATGTCCCAAAAACTGATGATTCTGCTAAGTATGATACAAAGGATATTACTTCAAAAATTGTGGCAATTTATTGCGATGGCTCATTCGTCAATTCAATCAATGATTCCGCTGAATATAAGGGTAAACAGATTGGTATTTTGTTAGATAAAACCCCATTTTACGCAGAACAAGGTGGTCAAGAATTTGATACCGGTAAAATCGTTATTGATGGTAAGTCTGAATTTCAAGTTGAAAACGCTCAAGTTTATGCTGGTTATGTGTTACATACTGGTTTCATTGAAGAGGGTTCATTAAATCTTGATGATGTTGTCATTGCAGGTTACGATGAGTTGAGAAGATGGCCTTTACGTAATAACCATACAGGTACTCACATTCTAAACTTTGCTTTACGTAAAGTTGTTGGAGATGGTGTCGAACAAAAAGGTTCGTTGGTTGCACCTGAAAAATTGCGTTTTGATTTTTCTCATAAAAAGGCAGTTGACTTAAAGGAACTGGAACAAGTTGAATCGATCGTTAATCAAGTTGTTAAGGACAACCTAAAAGTTTATTCGAAGCCCGTCGGTTTAGAGATTGCTAAAGGTATTAATGGTCTGAGAGCTGTGTTCGGTGAAACTTATCCTGATCCGGTTCGTGTTGTCTCGGTTGGTATTCCAGTGGATGATTTACTATCCGATCCAACTAATGGTGAATGGATAAACTATTCCATCGAATTTTGTGGTGGTACACATGTTGCAAAGACTGACGATATTAAAGAATTCGTCATTATTGAGGAATCAGGCATTGCTAAGGGTATTCGTCGTATTGTTGCAGTTTCAGGTACTGAGGCACGTGAAGTTCAAAGGATCGCAAGTGAATTCTCCAAAACTCTTGACGAAACTGCCACATTACCCTATGGTGAACTCAAAGAACGTAAATGTAAAGATTTGGGTACAGAATTGGGTAAACTATCCATTAGTGTTGTTGAAAAGGCTGCTTTGAAGGATAAATTTGCTAAAATTGAAAAAAGTGTCAAGGATGAAACTAAACTTCGTGTAAAGAAAGATACTGCTAAGGTTATGGATGCAGTTAAAGCTTTTTTCGCCAATCCTGAACATAAATCTGTGTGTGTTTTGCATATTATTGCTGGCGCAAATGCCAAGATTGTATCTGAAGCGATTAATTATATGAAAAAAGAACAAAAAGATAGCTGTTTATACCTTATTATTGGTGAAAACACAGGTAAGGCAGCACAAGGTGTTTACTTGAGTCCTGCAGTGCAAGAAAAGATTGGTGCTGTTGATGTTGCAAGCAAGGGTGCACAATTCATAGGTGGTAGAGCTGGTGGTAAAGGTAACACTTGTCAGGGTATGGGTGATAAGGCAGAAGGTGCAAGCGATGCATTAAAAGAAGTTGAAATACTTTTAGAAAAATTGACTATTTAATAATGTTTTTTGCTGTTTTTCCTGTCATTTATTAATCAATTCGTATTCATATTTTACACATTACATATATAAATTATGTTTTTTCTCTATAGACAGTCTATCATCAATCAAGACTAATAATTGTTGATTGCTTTTGCTTCGCTTACGTAATCTTTCTTGAAATTTCAAGTCTCCGACATGTCTCCAAGAATTATGGTCCCTGAGTTTGTCCATTTTCGTTGCTTCTTCACTTTGAAAATAAAACCAGGGCTATTGATTTCTATCTATTTAATGATGAAGTTACTTTTTTCAAAAGCTTATCGAATAAGATGGATAGTGATATTTCATTTGGTAACGATATCCCTTTTATCCACTAAGCAAGTATGTGCTCTTGAACTTGATAAAGATTATGATTACGGGGCTGATGTATCCGGGATGATTTTCTCAAATAGCAAATTCGAAAATGTTGGACCACACGCAGAACAAAACAAAAATATAGACAGCGCTGTCATATTACAAGAATCTGTGCCTGTCAAAGACTCTCTTAATTATGGATCATCCCTGACATATAAATTCAATTCAAATTTAGAATCGGAATGGACGCACTCTTACCAGATTTTAGTTTATCTATCTGCATCATTGTGTAGATTACCAGATGGATGGAATACAACTACTTCATATAACGGACTTTCCCTTTACTATACTTTCAATAAAACTACTGCTGAAAATCTGGATTTTCAAAGGATGACAGCTATTTCGTTTGAGAACGGATATGCTCAAGGGTTAGCGGTAATTGAAATTTCAGATTCTTCCACTGAGTACACCCTCTACTTGACTGTAATTCCTGAAGAATGTCAGAATTGTACTGCAGACTCAACTTGGGTTTTTGAGTTTGCAGCATCACAAAAAAATCTACTTTTCCTGTATGACACTGATCCGATTGTATCAGTCGTTGATGTCGACTATGATTCGGTTATCTTTGAAGCAGAAAAAATTATCTTTGGGCATAATCGATCTTTTGGAATGTACATATTTGAAGATAACTATCCTATTCCAACTGCACTCAATCAATCTTGGTGTGCAATTAGTGAAACTTCTGCAAATATGATTGATATTGATGAAACTACAGCCAAAGGTATAAATAATGCATTTGTTGTCTCCGACTTGGAAATTTCAACAGGTTACTCGGCTGTGTTGGTAGTTACATATACTGATATCCCATACGGTGGTGGTATCTTCCAGCCATTCAATTTCACAATGTCAAGTTCAAAATCTTGTAAACTAGCATACAATCTAGATTTTTGTAGTGAAGTTGCATATGCTGTTCCAATATCTACAAATTTATTTAATGATATGGAGACTTGGGAACAATTTATTTCAGCATATGATAATTATACGGAGAGTCTATACCAGCCATTTCAATATGCGCTGCAACAGATTCCGTGTGATACAGAATTAGATGCAAGATATTCACCAATACGAACGTGTGATGATTGTAGGTATTCTTATAAACAATGGTTGTGTGCCGTTACAATTCCAAGATGCATTTCGTCCCCTGAGGCCGGTTCCCAAAATAAAATTTATGAGGCAGGCTCAGGTAGAAATGATTTCATAGCAAATACCATAATTCCACCAATATCATACGCAGAAGTACTACCGTGTTTGAATGTGTGTCAAGCAATTGTTCGTGACTGCCCCGCAGATTTTGGCTTTGGTTGTCCGGAATCTCCCCAGTTGGTAAAGTTAAGTTATGGAGATCCCACTCTAGAAACTTTAAATGGCAGCAACAATACGGTTGGCATAAGCACGAGCACTGATGTTTCAGGAAGTGTACAAACTTACAGAATTTGTAATTATTTGGGAGAAAACAATTTGGTGAACACTACATCATCAAGTTGATTTATACAGTATCAATATTACGTTATGATCACGCTTTTTAGTAGAACAGATTAAACATTATTGCTTTTTTTTCTTGAGAGGAGGTTGGGATTCATTATCTTGCTCATCTTTTTTCTCTTCAACTTTCTCTTCAACTTTGCCTTCCTCTTCAGTATCCTTCTTTACTGCCTCTGGATGTGCTTTGATGGCTTTTTCCATCTCTTCTCTAACATTAACTGCACCTTTTTCAGAAATCAAAACTTTCTCTAAAACTGGAGCCCATATTTCTTCACCATATTTAATGAAATCATCCATTTCAAAAACATTTTGGTCTAAGTCCCATTCAGCCTGCTTCCATCTAACTAGCTTTACCATGTATGCGCTGGATCCAACGGCGCGTCCCATATCACTTAATAATGAACGAATGTAAGTGCCTGATGAAACATTTGCATCAAAGTGCAATAATGGCGCTCTGTATCCATCATTTTCATATACGTCTAAGTCTTTTATAATACGCATTGGTAAAGGTAACTCCTTATCATCCATGTGATCTACAATCCACTCTTTCGCAAAGGGAATCTCATGATCATTTAATGTGGGATTATTGGATAACTGTTCAACAAGGGTCTTTCCTGTCTCATCAACTTCACTTTTTATAAACATATAATCATGTTCTGTTGATAATGAATCATCCTTAAGCTCCATGTCAAAAACTTTTACTTCTCTGCTTTTAATCTGGCGTGGTAAAGGCAGTCCTTCCCTTGCATATTCATACAATCGCTTACCATCCATTTTGAGAGCACTAAAAATCGGTGGCGTTTGATCTAATGTTCCAGTCATTCTTTCTCTTGTTTTATCGAGCAGCGTTTTGGTAACATGATCAACCTCTGTTTTCAGTAATAATTCACCTTCACTATCACCCGTAGTTGTGGAACCACCTAGTAAACCAACACACTCGTATTTTTTGACTGATCCGTTCGTGTAATCACCCAACTTTTTCGTACCAGAACCAACACCAATGACTAAAACACCGGATGCTAAAGGATCAAGAGTGCCACCGTGACCCATTTTCAACTTGGTTGTCTTCCACTTTTTAATCCTTTGCTTGCCCTGAGATTGTTTTCTAACATCTTGTAACTTTTGTAAAGACTTTTGTGAAACGTTTGATGATGACAATATACGGTTGATTTGATCCAAAACCGCCCGAGAAGTTGCCCCTGAATGTTTGTTGACCGCAAAAACACCGTCCATCACAAATTTGGAGGGCATAACTTTTTTTTTGCTTATTCTTTCAGAGTTGAAAAATTTAAGATAATCTGAAAAATCCAAAAATCATGCTGCAATGTCGCATTTCTTCAAATGGTGCAGAGGTATCAAAAATCTGTGCTTACAACTTCTGGCTTTAGGATGGCTTGTTGATGTTCCTTGTGGCAAAGGATAGGCAGTTAGTGACTTACAAGACTGGATAATACATTGCTAGTACTCGATCTAAATTTGAAGCTTAAAGATGTCCCATTTAAATTTAGGTATTACAATTGCAGATCAATTAATTACAGATTTACTTGCTCTAAGTGCTGATGCAAAACGTAAGAATCCAGAAATAAGGCATGCTTGTGACCATTCAATTGAAATCTTGAAACCTTTTTCATCATCCAACACATCTAATAATAATAAAACTTTGCTGAGTCAGTCAAATCATGACTTAACCGCTGCGCTTCGGGGCCATCCAGAATTTATAGTGCCTTTACTTATGGCTTGTCATTCAAGAAATCCAAAGCTTTCGGTGCATGCTGTTAAATGTTTGAGTAAGATCATTCAATCTCAGTTTTTGCCGTGCTTAAATTCAACTCCAGAAGGATCTCCAGATTCGCTAGATGGTATTGTAGATGCTTTAACCGAGGCTACAAACTCAGGTATGGAGACCCAAGTCAAAATATTACAATTGTTACCAACATTTTTCCAAATCTACTCCCTGAGAATTCACGGTGAAACATTGAGTAAAATGTTATATATCTGTTCTACCTTACAAGGTACAAATAAGAGCCCAGTTATTGTCAATACTGCACAAGCAACGTTTTCACAATTGATTAACACTGCTTTTGAAAAAGTTAATACAGTCGATTCTTCGACTACGGATTTAGAGGCAAAGAAAATTTACGACGTTCCAATAGATAATGATCAAACTATTAAAGTTGAACAATGTGCTTACGATGCACAAAGGTTGGTATCAGATCTGTGTACATTAATTGAACATCACAAACCTCTATTTTTGAAAACCAACTATATAACCGAAGATTACGGTTTTGAAATATTGGAAAATCTAATCAAGAACAATTCAGAACTATTTTTATTTCATGTTGAGCTAGCATTTTTGTTGAGAACTCGTGTTGCACCCATATTGCTTAGATTTCTTTCATCAAGCAAAGATTTCACTTTGATGGTTAAAGTTTCGAGGTTGATATTTTTGTTATTAAACAACGAATTTGATGTCTTAAGAGTTGAATCAGAAGTCACACTGACGCTCTTGACTCATATTTTGTCTAGAGATTCAGGTGCTCCATCTTGGAAGAGAACAATGGTACTAGAAGTATATGTTTCGATTTTTAAGAATGGCGAATTGTTAAAGAAACTATTTATGGAGTACGATAATAACCCCAAAGAAGAAAGAAAAAGTGTTATCAATGACCTACTCAACATCTGTTTTATCTATGTTAATGATCAAAAATACGCTTTGAATACAGGAGATTTGATCCAAGTTCCCCCAACTCAAAAAGATTCAGTTCAACAAAGTCAGCATAATCAAAAGCAACATCAACAACAGAGAGGCTCATTACGTCCAGTCGGTTTGAAAATTTCTGATTTTTTTGGTTCAGTTAGGTTTATTGATTCAATTGACAAACAAGATCCACCTAATATATCTGATTCATATAATCTATATTTGATCTCATTGATTCTCACGAACCTCTCAGATTGTATACAGTTTTCTACTTTGGTTTTAATGAAAGCAACAGATCCAGTCTCTTATATAACTCAAGAGCTTTTTGAAACCATAGAGGATAAAAAATTGAAGGACTCATACGAATGTGTTAGTGATTTAATTACAAATACATGGAAATTACAGTTGGACATCACAAATATATTTATTCATTCTACTTTGGACAATGAGCTATTTTCTGGTACTTTGAAACTACTTGAGAATTTATGCTACTGCTCGGGTATCTTATCTATTAATGATGTTAAGCATTCAATTTTGAAATATTTGGGTATATGTGCTTTGAAGCTAAATGGGAAAAGCGGTTATCAAAGCAAAGTTATGTCAATAGGTGAATCGATTGTCGGAACAATCAGCTCAACTCTTGGACATGCTGTTTCAAATATTTCGAATAGTAATAACAACAACAACAATAGTAATAATAATAGCAATAGTAACAGTAATGTTAGCAATGAAGTAAGTCCTTCGATTTCTATTACCTTGTACCAAAGGACAATCAACACGCGGCAAACATTATGTTTTCACACGCTTATTAGACTTGGTGTCTCGTTGGGTTCACATCTATTTGATGATTGGAAAATTATTTTAACTGTTTTGCAATGGGTTAGTTATTATATTGACGGGCCAAATGGTTTTAATACAAAAGATATTCCACCAATTTCCCCATATTTAGGAAATCGTGATTTACAAATAATTGAACATTCTTTGAGTGAATTAAACAAAAGCATATTTAATCAAAATGCTAAAACATTTTCTTTTATCATTAAATCTTTAATATCCCTTTCTAACGATGTGATGAATCATGATGATAAAGCTTTGTTTGGACAAATTCCAGTTGTCAATGATGATGATATACAACCATGTATTTTTAACAAATTATTTTATGTCAATAAGCTAACAGATTTTTGTGAAATTAATCCTCTCAACTTCTTGATTATTCCTGAAGAAAATTTAAATTTGATCAATGATTATTTCTGTGAATTGGCTGATGACAGGCTACTCGTCGACGGAACTAGATTGCTTGCCAGTAGAAGCTTTAATTCTATAGCGAAGCTTTGCGCCGAAAATGGATTTGAAAACGAGTCGACAGATATTCACATTTTAACAGAAACAAAAGTTTTGGATAGTCTTTGTAACTTCATGATTCAATTATCAAAACTTCCATTATCTAAAGAACTCTTAATCGCCAACTGTGAAGCTGAAATGTATCTTCAGACATTAGAGACGTTAAAAATTATTATTGATAGGTATGGAAGTTTTATACAACAGACATGGAGTGTTGTCACAGAAATGTTAAGTTTTCCATTTATAATTATTGATAGTTGTGATGCTGATATTATAAAAGAAAAAATTTTTAATGACATTATTATTTCTGTCTTGAAATCTTCATTTGAAACTTTAAAAGTAATTTTAGATGAAATTTTGCAAAGTATACCTAAGAACCAAGTTATGGTTATTATTGATAGTCTATACAATTTTGTCAATCAAACGTTTGATCTAAATATTTCTTTCAACTCAATTAGTTATTTTTGGCTAATAAGTGATTATATTAAGGATAAGCTGGATTCAGTGGGACTTAAAACAAGTTTTGACCACGAAATTAAATCAGAAAATGAGTTAGTGGAAACTGTAGTTGATGAAACAACTGACGACTATGATTTTTATCATTATTTATGGATATATTTGGTTTTAAAACTTGCAAAAACTACATCTGATAAAAGAGCACAAGTTCGAAATGGTGCTATTATAACTACTTTTAATGTTATTCAGTCGTTCGCGTTAGACTCGAACTCTTGGACTTTGCTTCATAATATTGTTTTAAATCCTGTGATTTTACAGATAAAGGCACCTAGATTTACTTCTTTAGTGTCCACGCAAGATCAGAAGGATTGGATGGAAAGCTTTATTAATATATCCAATGGTATTACAAAACTTCTTATAGTTCAATTGGAAGCGGCAACTTCATTTGAGCAACTAGAGACCAATAAGATTTGGAATGGTGTTATTAGATACTTTGTTGAACTTTTGAATTTAGACTACGGTTGGAATGATTTAAATAATCAAATTTACAAAAATTACCATGACATTCTTGGATCATTTTTATCAAGTAAGAAAAACTTACCTAGCGTGTTATTAGAATCTTTGTTTGAACCGTGGTCTTCGGTAAAAATTAATTACAACTTGAATAAAGAGTCTCCATATCAAACGTCACTGTGCTCATTTATTGATTGTTTTGCTGTATCTATGAAACTTTTTATGCCAGTAATGACAACTTTGAAGTTTGAAAAAATGCTAATGATTTTGAACTCTTGTATTAGATATCCGATACTTGTTGATTCCAGAAACGATGACATCAGGTGTACTACTCTGCAAAAGGCAGTGTTAGACAACTTGTCGGCACTAGAATTTGATGAATCCCAAAAATCTTATGAATCTCTATTAATTCAACAATTGAATTTAATTGTCATTCTTCCGTTCCAAACAAGAGATTTAATCGTTAAAAAACTGGGTAATAAAGGTATTAAAATCCCAACCTTTATTGCGGCAAGTTTTTTTGGTATGCAAATATTAGAAAAACATTTGAAAAAAATTTCCGACATTGCTTACCTTAATGATCGTTCTATCCTCAACGTAGTAAGCTCGCTTTTAGAACCATCCAAGCTTAAAAATAAGATATTAATCACTAAAACAGATGCAAATGAAAAGGTCGAAACTGTTTACCTTTGGAGAGTCAGTTTTCAAATGCTTGTTGCGATTATCGTAAAGATGCTGAGCTTTGTTATGGATGTTAGCAGTGATGATTTCAGAGTTAAGGTCAATATCGATTCTTTGAATCAGTTGTTAGATTTAACTCTAGCTTCATTTGACTGTTGCTTTATCTCAACAACATATCCCAAGGAAACCGATAACAATGATTTTGTACAATATCAAATGTTGAAATCCACACTTTCCAAATTTTTCAATTTATATTACGGAACGAATGCATTTTATCAGGTTGAGAAGAAAAATATTGAGAAATTTGTCTCGACATTGTGGTCGTCAACGTTTTTTTACGATAACGACACAATTATTGAATCAATTCTACCACGTAGTCCATTAACGACCTTATCAATGAAAGAATTGACCGAAGTTTTAGTAAACGAAAAAAATTGGGATATGTATGGTACAATCGGCACATTGAGAATTACATTAGATTTGATAAACTCAACTCAGTATTTTAATGATCTTGTTGAGTTACTAAATCAAACAACGTACCCAAAAATATGGGAACTTTGTTTCCCGTATTTCGTAGCCAGATGTGCTTTAGGTTTACGTAAGTTTTCTATGGATAGCAAGCTCCTAGGCGGAAGACCAATAGCAAAAACTCAGCTTGTTGAATTACAATACATTATTGATGGTGTTGAAAAAGTTATTTTTTTTGCACAAGCTGGAGGGAAAACATCTTTAGTTTATGAATATTTGAAGCCAATTTATCCAATGATACTTCAAATACTATCAAAAATTTCAAACAAAGATTTAGAACTTAAAATTACAGCTGTTTGCCTCGAAATAAATGCCCAGGTTTATTGAAGATGTGTTTTGTGTATATGCTGACTTCAAAAAACTGTGTATGAGTTAGACCAGACTATAATTTACGTGGTGATTTATGTTTGCAAATTAAACTACGAATTTGAGCAACAAACCAAGCATAAATAACATGCGAACAGTCACTAAGGCTCTCCGCTATGACTAACCCCAGTTTTTTTGACAATTATTGATCATTTTGAAACTTCACTTCTTACAGGACAATAGGCATGCGACACTAGCTGCATTTCTGGAAGTTGATGCTACCTTGTTAAGCTTATAGGTATTTTCAAGGACGACCTTTTAGTTTTACTCAAAAATTATGTTTAACTTTTTTTGTAAAGGATTTTGCGAAATAAATTAATTTCTATTAAAAGGTATATCATTTACATTATAAACTTTGTCTATAAACATGCAAATTTAGTTAATTATTCAATGGTAGTAAAGAGGTCATTTTATGATTTTTGTTTACATTTCAAAGATATTGTGGAGCGGAATTATCATCCTTTTTATTAATATTGTAAGACATGTCAACATAATCTGTATCATGCTCATAATCATAATTTCCTGGATTGTAAACAGATGCTATGTTTGACCGACCATCATATAACATAGCGTTCTGACGGTTAGATTCATCTTCCTTCCTTTGACGCTCAAAATCACGCCATGTGTTTTGCTTGATTTGAGAACCATCAAATTCACCGTCACCATTACCATGAGAACCTTTATCGCCCCCCTGTGTTTTTCTAGTATCCCCCCAACTAAAATCATCAAATTTCCAATACGCATATGTAGGCAGAACAAAATTCCAAATTGGCAATGAAATTAAATAAACGATCATCCATAAAACATACATTAAGTTGGAGACTGTGACAATAATCAAAAGAGCTGGAAGACCGAAAATGATACCCATGAGAACTAAAGACATAATCGGGGTTGGTTTAGAAACAATTGCAATAATAATAATGTACAGTGTGAATGTAATGGAAGCTGGTAAAACTAATGTACCAATCAATTGAATAATAATAACAAATTGCATTGATAAACAAAAAGCACCACACAAGTCTTTAACCAGCGCTAGTTCCATCAAATTATGAACTGTTGAATTGATCCAACGACGACGTTGAGACAGTAGAACCTTAAATTTATCAGGGACAACAGTTTTGCACGCCGCTTTAGGAACAAAAACTTGCTTTCTTCTTGGAAAAGCCCTAAGCATTAATGATGTCAAGTATCTGTCTTCACCAAGCAATAGTAAATTCTTTTTATGCAAACTATCCATAACATTATCCGAATATTTTTCAACAATATCGGAATTTGCTAAAATTGGAACCCAAACATTTGTACTTTTGGGTGACTTGATACGATACATACAAAAACAACCCGGTAAACATGTAACGCTACCAAAAACAGATTCAAAGGCTTTGGACTGATGATGTGAAATATAGTATTCGAAAACTTGTATTGCTGTAACCCATGACTGCGCCTTATTTGAAATTTTTGTTTCACCGCATAATCCCATAATTTCAGGATCCTTGACTAACTCTGCAACTAAATGAGTGAGAGAATCTGGATAAACCAAAGTGTCTGCATCAACCATTAAAACCGTTTCATACATTGTTGACATCAATCCTGTTACTTGCCAGATCGCCTTCATCATTTCGTACTGCAATGGTGTCATTCTTTCATCAAATGTAACAGTTTGAAGAAATGACATTAAGATAATTTGAGAATCACGCTTACCTCTATTACCAGGTTTTGCAGAAGTCATTTCTTCAGGGGTTCCACATTTAACGATTAATAAAACTGGAATTTTTTGCTGTTTTTCCACAGGAATGGTTGTGTCATCATATTTATAGAATCCCGAATATACCTTAGCCATATTATGTCTTTTTGCACCTTGAGCAACGGAAACATAAGAAAATGGTTTAACCTCATCTTTTGGGACAACCAAATCGGACATCATATCTAAACAAATATCAGGTGTTGACTTATCATTACCTGCACCCGTAATCAAACCGTCACAAATAACCACAATTAATTTATGAGAATTAGGATAATCAGTTGTTGCAATAGAATCAATAGTGGTCCTGATACCGTCCTCATCTTCAGAATAGCAAGTGACTAAACACATAGTATGAATTAATGGGTAGCCAAAAGGTTCCCAATTAACAGGTGGTTGGGGAATTGCATCAGGGCAAATTAAAGCAGGATCTAGGGTCTCAATCTCATTATCCTGATTTAGCTCACTAGTCTTAAACGGATTTAAAGATAAATTACTTGTACTCAACATGGAAGAACGAGACATACTTCTGGATCTTCGCTTTGAGTTTGCCATCATATAAGCTTCAGTCGTCATTGTGATATATTTTGGTTGATAATCACTAGTGCTATCAGTATCATCAATTTGGCTACTATCGCTACCAATGAAATCAGTTATATCCCCACCCCAGGAAAGACGTAAACTTTTCTTTATCTTATTGGTTGAATGATAGTCAGCTCTTCTTTTCTTCGGGACATCAGCTAATGGAGCAGAGCTGTAAGGATCGTCAACCCAATTTTCAATTTCATTATTCCTTTCATTCATTTCTTTGATTGAGGTATAAGAAACGCCTTGATAGGGGGCGACAAACCATTTAAAGTAACATGCAACCACAAACTGAACAATAACAATTGACAAAACAAAAACTAGGGACACGTACAAAACGATTGTTGAGGCAATACAACCAACAGTTGAAACATCCACAACTCCGATTTTGGCAATCTCAATTAAACAATTAGCAGCCTGTCTTTGATGAGGTTCAGTTAAAAGTAGCGAAATATCATAACCTTTCAATGTTTTATCGTTCTTGATATAATCAAATAATGAAGGATAGGTTAAATCGTCCGTATACAGCCAATCCAATAAATCCATATCAATAACATGACCATTATAAACAATTAGATTTCGAGTACTGTTAGCAAGTGTTTCCCAGGTATAATATAAATCACCTTGAACTTCTAAACTATAAAATGATTGTCTTGCAGATGATGAAGTATGACAAGCGTAACCATCATAATACTCATTTGTGAAATTTGGTTTTGTTGAGCCATCTAATTCCATTAGCTTACATGGCATATACCAAGCTAAATTCTCCCCCTCATAATGAATTGTACAATTATCTCTAGGCTTGATTAAGCCTTTACAATTACCATTGACATTTTGAAACAGTAAACTACCATCTTTACCTCCCGCATTAATTGGCGGATACAAGACATTTGTACCACCATCAATACCAGCTGCAGCAGGATGAGTTGATGAGGCTAGATTATAGGCTCTACCATTGATAACCATATAACCCGTTGATAAATCTTCTGGTTTTAATCTCGCTGTTAAATTCGTACATGTTGCCCTTGTGAATCCAAAAGTTAAAAAACCTATGATTGCACCAATACATAAAACCAAGCTAATTAAACCTATTTTTTCTCTCCAAGCATATTGTCTATCTTTTGTTTTCAAGCCAAACAAGCTCAACAAAGGAGCAGGAGCCCAAAATGTAAGGACGTAACAATATAATTTCCAATATGGAAAGCCGTGCTTGTCTTCTTCTAACTCCAACCTTTTTGGTGGAATAGCAGTATAAAGCTCAGGTTGTGACAATGCAGTATTCTCATCGTTAAGATCGGCAACGCTTGTGTTGTAATCAACAAACTTGTCATTTTTGTCTGCTGAACTATCGTAGTCCTTGTATTCATCATTTAAACGGTATATTTGTTGTGGTTGATTTGGCTTCAAATTTAAATCCATGTTTTGTTTATATTCTTGATTATTTTTATCATCATTTTCATCATCATTTTGATTACTTGTTTCTAGTTTATATGCTGGAAAAGGAGTATTTCCTTCGTCTTCTTCCACAATTTTGAAAGGATTGGGATTATTACCAATAACATGAGCATCAGAATCTATTGAAATTTGGTCATCACAGTGACTGAATGCAGCAGAATTCCTGTGATAGAGATCATTAGAGGATGAATGAGTTGCTAAATTAGCCAGCTGAATATCATCATTTCCCTCTGCAAAGTAATCAAAATTGTTTATGTTGCCACTATCATGATTGTAGTTAACGTCTTGATACGAATGTCTTGCAGAATTTGAGTTTTTACTATACCTAGACGTATTTCTATGTAAAGAAGTTTGGAACGAATTTGGTCTAGCACGATCTCTACGAACTAAAGATCTTTTTCTTCTAAAATTACCAGACTCTGTATCATATGAATCGTACGCTGATCCAGAATTAGGATCGGTTGGATCCAGCATGTTTTTATAAGGGTGTACCACTGTTTAAAGTTAGGAAAAAATCAAAATGTTAGTATTTTCTGTATGACATCAAAGTTCGCCAAATTAATAATATAATAAAGTGTAAGCGTGACAAAAGACAACACGTTATCTATTATAGGCACTTCGCACATCAAGGTATTGCACTACATACTCTAGCGGTGTAAAGAATGAACAATTGGCCCAGTTTTGCTTTGGGGGTAAAAAACCTGGCAAAACCGATCTCATCAAAGGGTAAAACGGAGATGCCACTTGGAGAAACGAAGAAAAAACACATTTTGTTCGAACGGGGAAGTTTCCCTTTCTGTAAGATCGATTTTTTCTTTTTGTCAGCTTCCGTTCGCGTCATCTATGTTTCATCAGGGGTTCGTTTGAATTGGCTTTTCTTTGCTTGCAACGAGTGGAGAGCAGCAGATACGGTAAAAAACGCATGTCTGACAGAAGAAGTCCCAGAAAGAGACTGCATCGACATGATGCCAGTGATTTAGATAGTTCAGATGAAGAAGTTGAATTACAAAGTCAAACAAATATTCATAATCGTAGTGACCCATTAGCATCTTCGCCACCACCTCCAGTGGATTTGCCTGCTTTAGCCTCATCCCCTAACGCTGAACCGTTTGAAAACGATGAGGAAGAAAATGAAGGTTCAGTCAGGGATGAAATTGAGGATGATTTACGTGATTTGGATGATGAAATGGAAGAAGCAACTGGAAGGGATCTTATTGGTGATGATATGATGGAAGATTATAAAGAGCGTCCTCAAGAAGATGAATACGAGGATTTAGATATAGATGATAATGCATCAGATAATATGGATATAGGTCAAAGAAGACAAGTTGACGAACTGTTGAATTTGAGGGACGATTTTTCAAGATCTCAAAATTTAAATTTAGATGAAACTGATCATGATATCATGCGTGGCGATCATTCAGAGGACGAATTTGGTTTACCGACTCAAAGAACTAGAAGAAGATTTGAAGAGGACCTTACTAATGAAGAATTAGGTGCAAATGAAATTACATATGCACAGTTAATTGATGTCAAAGCACCATCCGTTCTTGAGTGGATTTCTCAACCTCAAGTTACCAGAACTATTGCAAGAGAATTTAAATCGTTTCTTTTAGAATTTGTTGATGAAAATGGCAGATCCGTTTACGGTCCTAGGATTAGAGAAATGGGTGAATCTAATAGTGAGTCGCTAGAAGTCTCATTTCATCACCTGCTAAATTCGAAAGCGATTTTAGCTGACTTCCTCAGGCAATGTCCGGAGCAAATGTTGAAAATTTTTGACGTTGTTGCAATGGAAGCAACTGAAATTCATTATTCTGATTACACCCAAATTCATTCTGAAATTCACGTTAGAATAACGGACTATTATGAATCATTAAACTTGAGAGATTTAAGACAAAGTCACTTGAATAGCTTGATAAAAATTAGAGGTGTTGTTACGAGGAGAACAGGTATATTTCCTCAATTGAAATATATCAAATTTGACTGCCCCCAGTGTAAAACTGTTTTAGGTCCTTATTTTCAGGATTCAAATCAAGAAATCAAAATTAGATATTGTTCCAATTGTGAATATAGAGGTAAAATGCCAATAAATTCAGAACAAACCGTCTATAGAAATTACCAAAGGATTACAGTTCAAGAATCACCGGGTTCTATGCCTGCTGGTCGTTTGCCCCGTCATAAAGAAGCAATCCTACTTTGGGATTTGGTTGATGTTGCAAAACCTGGTGAGGACATTGAACTTACAGGTGTTTATAAAAACTCCTATGATGGTATTTTGAATGCTAAAAATGGCTTCCCAGTTTTTGCCACCGTCATTGAAGCTAATTGCATTAAACGTCGTGAAAGTGGCAATAATGATAATGATTCTTCTTCGCCATATCAAATTTCTCTCGAAGAAGAGAAAACTTTTAGGAGTATGTCAAATCAGCCAGATATTATTGACAAAATCATTTCATCAATGGCACCTTCAATATATGGTCATAAATATATTAAAACAGCGATTGCGTGTGCGTTGTTCGGTGGTGTCCCAAAAGATGTTAATGGGAAACATTCGATTAGAGGTGACATAAACGTGCTGTTATTAGGCGATCCAGGTACTGCCAAATCACAAATTTTGAAATATGTTGAAAAGACCGCCTATCGTGCTGTTTTTTCAACTGGTCAAGGTGCGTCAGCTGTTGGTTTAACGGCATCTGTTCGTAAAGATCCAGTTACTAAGGAATGGACATTGGAAGGCGGAGCACTAGTCTTAGCCGATAAAGGTGTTTGTATGATTGATGAGTTTGATAAAATGAATGATCAGGATCGTACATCAATTCATGAGGCTATGGAACAACAGTCAATTTCGATATCTAAAGCTGGTATTGTTACAACTTTACAAGCAAGATGTTCAGTCATTGCTGCTGCAAATCCAATTGGTGGCAGATATAATAGTACTGTCGATTTACAAAGAAATGTGAATTTGACAGAACCAATTTTATCAAGATTTGATATTATTTGCGTTGTTAGGGATTTATGCAACCCAGAAAATGATGAAAGATTAGCCACATTCGTCGTGGACTCCCACATGAGATCATATCCAGATGGTGGGGACGTTAACGATGATGATGATGATAATAATGATAACGATGAGAAAATGAATGATGACGATTCAGATGATGAACTAAACGAAGAAATAGTACGTGCAAGAAGAAGAAAGAAACTAGAAAAAATCAAAAGAGCCAAAGAAAGTGAAATTTCACCAATTCCGCAAGATTTATTAATTAAGTACATTTACTATGCTAGAAGTCGCATTCAACCAAAATTGAATCAGATGGATATGGATAAGGTCTCACGTGTTTACTCGGACCTTAGAAAAGAATCCAATAGTACCGGATCTTTCCCGATTACCGTTAGGCATTTAGAATCTATACTAAGAATTTCAGAAGCTTTTGCAAAGATGAAGTTAAGTCCATATGTTTCAGGTAGCGATTTGGATCGAGCAATTAAAGTTGTTGTCGATAGTTTCATTGGCGCACAGAAAGTTAGTATTAGAAGGCAGCTTCAAAGAAGCTTCATGAAGTATACTTTACCTCACAGATCACAAATAAGAGCAACGACGTCAACTTCGGCCCCAGCACCTGTTCCAAGTGCAATTGCCTAATTATAAAGTTTCTTTTATTTTTAGTTATACCCATTCCTTTGTGCTTTAAAAAACCTATGTAAATTCTCTTATTGATACTTAAAGGTGATTTTAATTTTTACCTCTCATAGGACCCGAAAAATTTTGCAATGAAGAAAACGGCAATTATCGCCGAACTTTAATCCAACCTTGCCTTTTTTCGCCTCGCCTCGCCTCTCCTACAAAATTCGTTTTAGCGAACTCGTGAACAAGGTGTGATGGAATAGAAAGGATGTTGATTAGACGTTTTACAATAGCACTTTTGTGGTATAAGTGGGAATCATCCTAGGCAGAAGACCATGGTTTCTTTCACAGAAGTTCCAAACCCAGTTAAGCCAAATGACATTTTTTACTTCATTCCGAACCTAATTGGGTATGGAAGGGTAATAACACTGATTTTATCATTCTTCACAATGGCAAACCATCCGATTATCACAATGGGGTTTCTATACAGTGCATCATGTTTACTTGACGCATTTGATGGTTATTATGCTAGAAAATTTTCACAGTCTACACAATTCGGTGCCGTTTTGGATATGGTCACCGATAGATGTTCCACGTGTTCATTGATTGTATTTTTATCAGTATTATACCCAAAATATTATATTGCATGGCAAGCGTTGGTTTCATTAGATCTAGCATCTCACTATGTTCATATGTATGCCCAAATTGTGAGTGGTTCTTCGAGCCATAAGAAAATGAGAGAAGGGGCAAACTGGCTCTTAAAGTTATATTACGAAAATCGTGTATTTTTATTTTTGGTTTGTGCATTCAATGAGACTTTTTATATTGCACTTTATCTGAACCATTTTGATTTTCTGTATGTTCCTGGAACCAATATAAATTTAGCATATTGGACTACATTGATTTGTTCGCCTGTGTGGTTTTTCAAACAAATTTGTAATATTATCCAATTAGTTAATGCCTGTCAACTATTAGCTGACTTAGATGCTAAAAAGCTTAATATTGAAAGAAAATCATACTAAAAGAAAACTAAGCATTTTGTCATACATACATATATATAGGTTGATGCAGCAACCAGCACGAAATTTGATTATAACTTAACTATTATTCAATTAATTGATTTCTTTTTTTTATTTGTCTTCAACTTTTTTTTTGTATAGTAATAAAAACCTACTAGCAATAATAAAAAATATTTTATGGGTACTGATAAATGACAAATCAATGTAATTGTCCAATAATTTAAGCCATATTTCAAAACTAAAAAAAACTAAAAACAAAGGGGTCAACTGGGAATTGAACCCAGGGCCTCCTGCACCCAAAGCAGGAATCATACCACTAGACCATTAACCCGCAATTAATATTTTTAAAAGTTTGTAACAAGCCAAAAATATTTATTCACGTGATCATTTTTCAACCAACAGCAAAATTTTGATAGTTAATATGTGCTTTGTTCTCTTACCTAAAAAACTATAAAAACAACACTCTGTACTATGAGAGCCCAATAAAAGCAAATTTGATTATAAATGGTTATTATGATAGCAATTTATTTTTGGCATGAGCTTACTCCAATTTGTAAACAATTTGGCCTTTCTATTTTGGAACACATTTTGATATTTTTTTTTTTTGTTATCATAAATTGATCGTTGACCGAGGTCAAAATATTAGGACCCACAAATTAACATTTCACCTTTTTCAGAGATAGAGTTACATGCAAAAATTCTAGGCGTTTGATCTTATAATTCATACAATTTGAAAATACAGAGAACGCGAGAAGAGAATAATAACAATAATAGCTTGTTGCTACAGTGACACACATCACATACAATTTTGATAAAACTATAAAATTTGGAGAAGATCGTTAAGTGAGAAAAACGAATAGTTTTATGTAACAATGTGCGCCTAAATTTCAGATTAAGTGGTTTTCCTAATTAGTCCGGTGTAATATTAACCTTTATGTGAAACAATGCTATGATTGAACATAGCAGTAGTTGCTGTGTCAGCCCAGCTCCTCTAATTTTTCAAATCATTTTTCTGAGGCGTTCAGTAGCATTTTTTTCAGCACGCTTAAACCATAGTATGATTGAAGAAGTGAAAAAAGGAGATAAGTCCATCACGCTAACAAATTCAAGATTGTGTCAACAGTTCTCGCTACTCCTTTTTCAAATCTGATGTCTACGTAAAATAATTTATCGTGAAAAAGCAATGTTCACAAAAAATGCTTTTTTTCTGTATAGCTTAGTAACCGAATGAATTCAAAAGTATGTTATAAAATTAAAGACGCAGTTTAAGAACATTGTAGTACTAATGCATTATTTTGTATGATGGGATGGCTTTTTTCAAATGGTAGTCTTTGATACTCTGTGAGGATACTCTGTGAGCTATCAACTGAGTCATGGGCCGGATATTTTAAACAAGAAAAAACAATAAAACCTGAGTTTGCATAAATTATAATGCAACACATATAGTGTTTCTGTGCTTTGACAACAGATCCCTTTTCACATATAATTATTTACTGGAAGAGGCTGATTTGCAAAGACAGATAGCTATAATAGTAGAATAGGACGGTTTATTGCTTAGACCCAGGAGTAATGAGTTTAGCCGAATTGATCCAGGGGATCCATTTACAAAAAAAAGCAATTAGATCGTTGAAAGCTCAGCATTCGGATCGCAATCTTAAGGAAGCATTTAAGCAAACTTGATTGCTTGCAAATCTAGCATGTACACAGCCTGTGCAAACACATAAAACTAAAGAGGCAAAGTTTGGCGACACGAAGGAATACTCCAGCCATTCTAAAAAGTTTCCAGGCAGCCTGGACGCCGCCAATAAGTTTCATTTGACCTGACAGGAAGGCAGATTGAACGACCCACAGCGGGGGTCAACATTTCCTTTGCATGTAGCCAGCCTTCTATAAATTAAAATTACCAGGAAATATTACGTATTTGACAGGTCACGTGAAAGCCACAGAAAGCCCCACCCCGGGAGTGTTGTTTCCCGGAGAGCGTGATTGTGTGTCTGTCGAAATGTGGTCCGGGGTGTGCTGATTGTTTAAGTTGGGTTAACCTGGTTTGCCTAACTTCCCCGCTGCCTTCTTCTTGTTCTTTTAGTTTGAACCAAGCCAATTAGCACAGCAATTTTACAATGGTCCACAAATTAATCTTAGTCAGACACGGTCAATCCGAATGGAACGAAAAGAACTTATTCACCGGTTGGGTTGATGTTAAGCTTTCCCCAAAGGGTGAAGAAGAAGCAGCTCACGCCGGTGAGTTGTTAAAACAAGCAGGTTTAAAACCAGATATTTTATACACTTCTTTGTTGTCCAGAGCTATTCAAACTGCTAATATTGCATTAGATAAGGCTGACAGACTTTTCATTCCAGTTGTTAGATCTTGGAGATTAAATGAAAGACACTACGGTGCCTTACAAGGTAAGGACAAAGCGCAGACTTTGGAAACTTATGGTAAGGAAAAGTTTATGGAGTGGAGAAGATCTTTTGATATCCCACCACCAGAAATTGAAAACGACTCAAAGTATTCACAATTTGGTGAAGAAAGATACAACAATGTCGATCCAAATGTCTTACCAAAGACTGAATCTTTAGCTTTGGTCATTGATAGATTATTACCATATTGGCAAGACGTCATTGCTAAAGACTTATTAGAAGGTAAGACTGTTATTGTTGCAGCTCACGGTAACTCTTTGAGGGCTTTAGTCAAACATTTAGACAACATTTCTTCTGAAGAAATTTCCGGCCTTAACATTCCAACCGGTATCCCACTGGTCTATGAGCTCGACGAAAAACTAAAGCCAATTAAGCCAGCATACTATTTGGACCCAGAAGCTGCTGCTGCCGGCGCTGCTGCTGTTGCTGCTCAAGGTCAAAAGAAGTAAGTAAATTTATCTATCTTTATAGTAGCTTATAGCGTACATAGTATGTATTACGTTCACATCTGTACGATGTTTTGTAATGACGGTGCACGGATTCGTTTTCAATTTTTTTATAGAGGGGTGTAATTTTTCACCTGGGCCACTCATGAATGTGGTAGGGTAGGAGTACAACGGAAAGGGTTTAAGGCTGGTGGCTGGAACATGCTTCTTAGAGTACGGTATCGACCTAAGGTGCCCATACGCACGCCAGGAAGTAAAATAAAAATTAACATATTGTTTCAATTCCGACAGTATTCATTAAAAAAATGCAGAAAAACTCAGGAAGACAATATCACTAACGATAATAGAGAAAATGAAGTTGATGAGAAGAAACCCATGCAGAACACATTTTCAAATGCAATTAACTCTTTCCTGCACTCTTCACTTGATAGTTTGGAAAACTATATCATACAACAGACACCAATCACACGTGCAAATAGTACACCTAATTCCGCTTTTGAAATTGAAGACACAGAGGATGTTCCCGATGTGCAAAAAAGTATACCATATGATACCAAGCTGTACAACAAAAATTATACAGAGTTTATAGACTTAGCAAATTCAAACGACATCCAATCCTTACTTGCAATCGATTCGGATAAATGGTATTCCGTGTTCCCGGAGATCAACCAATCGATAGAAAAATTCTCTAACTATGATATTCCATTGATACTCAACTATTACATCAGGTCGCTTCCAGAAGTACAAAGTCATTTAAAAGAAGACAAGTTGGGCACCAAACTTGCTAGTAACAGTGCTAAATATATTGTAAGATTGCTATTAAATTTACAGTATTTCCAAAACGCATCGTACATCATATGCAGGATGAATTTGCCGTTCAATGAATTGATCAACTTTTTGAACGAATTAATTGAGGAAGAACAGATATTTCAAAAATCTAACTGGCTGCGCTATTTATTTATCATTCACTTTTACCAATATTATAAAAGCATAAATCCATTAGTGCTATCAAATTTGGACTTCTTGGCGAATACTGGGTCAATTAACAAGTTCAAAGTTTTGAATATGTTTTGGAAAAAAGAGTACACGTTGAGGAATGAGTTACATGATGATGTTAATGAGTGGTTTAGACTAACAGGTGTCAAAGACAAGGAAATTTCATTAATGTCTTTATACAAATCAATTGATATAATCAAATCAAATAACTTATTTCAACTATCTAATCAAATCCACGAATTCAAAAAGTTGATAGGAACCTCACGCGATTTAGTATGTACCCATCTTTTCTGTGGATCATTTTTTAAGAAACTGTTTTCACTCAATACTTTGGAATTGAACCACATTGATTCCCTATCATCCAAGCAAATTCAAGAATTTATGCAGAAACGACAAAATTCCATACTAGAATATGTAATACTCACGAAAAAAATCCAGCCGAAAACTTTTGATTGTCTAACTATACTCAAATTTAATCCACAGTTAAAAGTCGGTCTACAGTTATGGGAATATAATTCTAAAGGGATGAACAACACAATATCCAATAGCATGTATTATAAATTTATCGTTGAAGAATTTATAAAAACCCTAGAGGCATCAAAAATACTGGATGAAGTATTAAAAGTCGAGTTTTCAAACATATCATCATTCAGGAAAAGTAAGATCATTACAAATTCGACCAAAGATTATCTTCAATTAAACAATATGTTAACAAGAAACCGCGTGGGTGGTTACATTGCATTAACTAACAATAAAAATGAACATTCATATGTGCTGAAAAACGTCATTTTCAACGTATTTTCAACCCAATCTAAGTTTAAATATCCTGACTTGCTTAAATTTTTAGAACTCGTGTCAAGCTATTCCCCGACAGTTATGAACAAGGAAAATATTTTTGAAATAAGTAATTCAATCATTGAAAAAAGATCACAGGATGCTAATTTTCTTGTATTCACCCCACATGAAAGGTTTACAAATACATTAGAGTTTATAGATTTGATCAAAACAATGGACCCAGGTTGTCAAAGTTACATATCTCGATTAATCCCATCACTAGTTAAAATTTATCAACCAGGCAACCGTAAGTTTTACAGTATTTTAAACAAATCATTCGATTTAATATGTGAGAATCCAAGACACTTATCAATACTGAACCCTAAAAATTATCCCTCGAAAATTTACCTCGTAAATCAAAAATTGTTACAAAACATTGCCGGAGAGTTATTGGAATTGCCCCAAGATGCGTTTATAGATATTCTGAAAAACAGGATTGACTGGATATGCTCTGATCCTGGGGACTGGATATTTAAATTTCATAAAAAAGTTTTTATTTTCGGTATATTTTTGGAAGTACTCATTCGTCGTGGCATGAGAAAACGTAATGACCTCAGTCTGAGTAAATTCAGTGATTTGAACTCAATTGAGTTTAAAAGAGCATTGGATGATGAAATGCAAATGATTTCAAATGACGAGAAAATTTGGCATGCTATTGAATCTTTGTCCGGGTTTGATTGGAATACGGAAATTTCCAACATGTTGTTACGTGAGGAAAACAACGATGCCTTTGGATTAGGTGTGATTGTGGTGCTGGATGAAGTGAGCAAGAAATTGGGGACGAATTTCAACATGCGTACAAAAATGGTCAATAAGATCAGTAATATCGATAATGTTACGGACGCACTGTTAGATTCAGGTCACGAAACTGAAGCAGTAGAGGAAGATTTTCCAATTGGCTTGAATGAACAAGACGTGATTGAATTCAACGAACTATACACAAACATGAAAAATTACAAAAACGTTATAAGCCGAAAAACTGTATTAGAGGATGTTGAGTTAAAGATAAAAGTGAATAAAAATAGTAGGGTCAAGAAAATGTATTCTTTCAGAGAAAAAAAGCGTTTAGTTAGAATGTATTCATTAATACGTATGAAGTCTCATCTTATTGAATCATTGATAAGTCAATTTCCACATCGTATTGATGCAATAATTAACCGTCTTTATGCCGAATACGAGAGTCAAATTCCTGTATCTTTATTACATAGTGCAATGATCGGTCTGATAAAAAGTGATGTAGCAGGATATGATATGGTTGATAAGATAAACGTTATTAAAGTGTTGGACACTTTGGTTACGATCATTTATTCGGGCGCATCCAAGAGGGTAGAGTCGTATTTATTTATGAATTGTGTTAGGTTCAGTGAATTTAAAGTTGCGTTGGTAGATATGATTATTCGAGAGAGCAAAAATAGTAATAGTGGCTCGCTAAGCACGTTGAATTGGGCAATGAAGAAGGTTACAAATGGTGGGAATTTGAATGCATATAGGAAAGATTTTGCGAGATGGACTAATGAATTGCAAAATATGAAAGAGTCTAATAGAGGATTTTGGAATCCTCTGTGTTCTAATAAATGGATAAGGGGGCAAGTCTAGATACACTCTTATATTAGTTATAGAACAGAAAAACATTAAAATCATTCGTAATTTTTATACAATCTAGTAAAATTCAAAGAACCTGACGGTTTATTTGAAGGAATTTGTAGCCAGTTGAAATCATCATATTCGGCCGTGCCATCAACGACGTGAAAAGTATAGGCGTTTCTAGAGTGGTCGGATAAATTTTTAGCCGATTTATGCATGAGTAAACCATTTATTAAAACAAGAGAACCGGCGGGAATCAGAATCGGTTCATAAAGTGAATCATCATTGAATTTTGCGTTAAGTTTTTTATCTTCATCGGACTCAACGTAATCCTCCATAAGATTGTCCAACTTTGCAAATTTTGTTCCAAACCCTTTTGCCTTATTCTTCACAAATCTTTTCATCAGTGGGTAATTTTGAGATCCTGGTATAAATTGCAAACAACCATTTTGTAATGTACAATCCTGCAATGCAAACCAAAATCCGACGCAACTGTTTGGGTTCGTATACAAGAATTCAGCATCATTATGAGGCGGTATTTCTGCGCCTATATGAGGTTGCTTTATAACGCACATACTTTGAACAGCCTTTGCATCTTTGATACCCAACTGCCTGCAGATTGAAGCAATGTCATCATTGACTGTGATTGCATTGAATTTATCATTAAGAAAATGTAAACCATGACCTATTTTATTTATCGATTTGTTGATTGGGAGGATCAGCTTATGAGTTTCATCGGATATAGATTCGGGTTCAAAAAAATAATGGATTTTATCCGATGAATCAAGAAAATATTTATCACCAATATGACCTTCTTTATCGGCACCAGTTGTGAACTTGATTTTCGGATGATTACCTATATGCACCGAAGAGATAAGTTTATCAATTTCATTGTTTAATTCCTTAACTGTTGCTTTATCTAAATAGTTAATCAGAGCTAAGCAACCAGTAGTTTCGTACTGTTCAAGTTCTTCAGGAGTAAGTGGCATGCTTGACTAGATTACAAAATTGGTAAGAGGGGCAAAGACATGTGGAGCCCTCAAAAACAAGGGGGCAACTTTTCTGCTTTTATAGACAGGCGACAGGTGGTGGACTAAGTCTCCGTTCCGGAAAGGAGGGTCACTCCCCGTGTAGGAGATCGCCCGAATCCGATAAGAAAACAAATACGCATGGCTTATGTCAGCAAGAAGAAAATGGTGAAGATTGTTCCATTGGGTACTGACAATGAAAGAGGAGGGCGTCGTTCCACAGAGGGAGAAGGAGAAGAGATAGAAGAGAGCAGAGAGAGCAGGAGCAATGGCAGATATACCACCGTATGTATGGCACAGATGGAGAGCAGCTGGGCATGGCGCCGTGAGACAGGGAAGGGAATACTAACAGTTGAAAGCACTATTGAATCAGACACGTACTTCAGAAGCTCATATTCTTCACGGCCATGATGATACTGGCCCCATTGGCGACATTCTTCCTATGCAACGGGCTTTTTGACAACTCTTTGGTGTCTGGAGGTGTTGCTGCTGTGGTTGCCAATATCGTTCTTATTGGATACGTCTATGTTGCGTTTAACGAAGACATTGATGGCGATTCCACAGAGAAAAAATCTGAATAGGCTTCAGGCTTTTTCGGATGTAAGACGCTAGGATTCCCTAGGCTTTTGTAAGATTTTCTAAAACTAAATCAATAAATAAACATTATTACTAAACATTCGATATAAACTATAAACATTAATATGATGTCGACTAATAGTTTTGAAACCTTTTAAACGTTAACTCTTTCTAATTCTTCTCTACCAGCTTTGGTGTACAAATATTCGTTGTAGTCTCTAGCCTCAGTCCAGACAGACCAGACCATAGCAGCTGGAATAGCAATGTAAAGAATTTGGGATTTGAATCTTCTGAAGGAGTTGAAAATTGCTCTGTTAACGGAACCGTGCAATGGAGCTTGTGCGTAAGGGGAAACGGAGTGGATTGTAACACGCTTTTGCTTTGGGGATCCCATAGAACCCCACCAGCCCATGTATGCACCTGGATGTGTCATTGTGTGTATAGATGTTGTTCTGCTAAACCAAGCAAGACCTTCTCAACTTCAAGCAGTAGTAGCAAAGACAAATCACCAGAGAGAAAACCTCACTCACCGTGGAGCCCAAAGCGGACGCCAACACAATTTGCGCGGCCCCCATTGGCTGTCCGCGCCTGCCGCTGGCCGCATGATTCTGCATCCTGCTTAGTTCCCTATTTGGGAAATTTGTGAAAAGTATTTAGAAAGTATCTGGAAAGTACTTAGGAAGTATGTGGAAGGTAGCTACAAAATATCTAGGAAATGTTTGGTTGCAGTGGCCGGGTAAACCCCCTCTCTGCATTGAAACATTCTTTTTGGGCCATCCAGCTGGCAAAGGGATAGCTAGAAAGGGTCCTGACAGAACTGTCCTTTGACACCACACCGCTCTCAACCTGTTTATCTATCAATGCTTGCAGCCCAGGAGAGATGTAATCTCGCATGTGCTCAAAATGCCTGTACTTGATAATGTCCTTCGGACACTCGTACATTACCTTTAGCACAATCTGCGGCGCACCTGGCTCAGTTGACACATCCTTGGCCAGGTTCAGGTACAATGGATGGTTGCAAAATATAATAGCACCACTATTTGGTAATTTCATTAACGTTTGTCTATCAATCCTCACTTCAAAGTTTTCAAATGGCACCCTTTTAACGTATTCGTCGTAGTCCTCTTCACTCAACTCTCGCAACTTGGAATACAATTCGCTGCATGATAGATCATCGTCCCATACGATATGCCATGCACATCTTTCAACGGGATCGACAAATTTATCGAACCATTTGTTCATGCTTCTCTTCAGTTTGTCCTCATAATAGGGGACCGGCTTATGGATATCATCCAGTACTTGCCCGACAATCGGCGCAATAGGAAATCCACCACCACCAAATGCAACTGACACACCTATGCAGGTTTGCTTATTATCATTGGCTGCATCCTTCCAAACAACATAGAAATCTTCCATGGACAACCTCGTAACGACCATGAATGGATCCATCACAGACAAATCGTACTCCTCATCAAGTAACCGGTTGTAAACCTTATTGCCTTTCTTAGAAAATAACTTAGGGTATCGATGTGTATAATGATTAACCACAAATTCACACAATTCTTCGAACACTTTATCACAATCACCGCTTCTGCGTTTATAAAATGAACTGTCCTTCAATTTTTCACTATCGTAATTTTCAAACATTTCTTTCTTCCTTGTCATGAACTTGAAATATTGTCCATCAATGATGCTCCAGTGATTCATATCCAGCTTCACTAGCGACATTGTTTGGTTGTGTGGATATCTAAAAGGCATATACGGTCTGTCGATATACCCATCTGTAATATTCCCCACGGTCACCTCCGATGGCTTGATAATCTGTCCAAATTCCAGATACTGCAGCCGTTTTTTCACATATTGGTAAAGGTACCCACCTAGAGGGATGCTCAAGGCAGCTATTGTGGCTCCCCATACCCACCTGTTTTCAGAGGACATTCTTGCGACTAAAGAGAGTGCTGAAGTGAACTCACAATCCTTGAACGGTCTACATGCTTCTTATTTATATATTATTGGGTATTACTGAAAGCGGTATCGCGTTCCAGGTTTCCGCTATTCAATTCTTATCTTGAGTCCTTATCTTGAAAGTTTTTTCAACTCATCATCTGATAAATATATCCTGCATTGAAACATGTATACACGCTATCTTCTTATAAAATTAGAATCTTGTCTAATGATCCTTTGGTCGGCGGTGCATGAGCTGTAAGTACGTGGGTTCTACCCAGTTCCACACAAAAAACGCTTTTCCTCGGTCTTCACCTCACTCACTGAAGCCAAATCCCACCACAGACTTGAAGTTTTTCTTCACACCAGCGCAATCGATATTTTTTCCGATAAGCACAAGTCTGCTCTCATCAAGCTCGATGTCATCTATATCCTGCACACCTTCAATAATATCATACGTCTGACGCACCCCTTGAATGACTCTATAAGTATCAGCAACATAGACCAACCCCTTAACCCTGTGTATTTCCATGTTCCCCTGATCTTCCCATAACAACTTCTGCAAAAATTTTTCAAATTTGCTAAACTCCTCCATATCGGCCAATTTACGGAAATTAAACGTGACCGTACCAATACTGTGATCATGGACGTTAGTTTCTGTGTTGGCCGTCTTGACCAACTCATTGATATCTCTAGCCTCATACGCATGTAAATCTAAAATCTTGTCTAATGAAATATCACCAAATTTGGTCTTGTATATGGGCACATTTCCGTTGATACTGTGAATACGTTTTTCAATGCGGGAAATCTTATCATTATCCGCTTCAATCGTATCAATTTTGTTGAGTAATATAACATCAGCTAATGCAATTTGAACATGTGCAACTGTCAAATCATCATGTCCGCCGTGCTCACTTTCATGCCCATGGCCATGTTCTGGCGTGTCATCAAGACACTTTTCTATGTTCTCTGCATCAAGCACGGTAACTACACCATCTATGTACACATTGGACAACAGCCCATCATCGAGCCAGAACATCGTAGTTATCGGCCCCGGATCTGCCAAACCCGTTGTTTCCAAGATGATGTGGTCAAATCCTTTTTTCTTAGCAACTAATCTTTCAATTGCTGCAACTCCATTGTCCTTGACTGTGCAGCACAAGCAACCGTTACCTAGATCAAGCCATTCTTGAACTTCGCTATCCTTATCCTTAACAGTCAAAGATTTCTCAATATCTATGGAATCGCCAAATTCATTTAAAATAACTGCCAATTTCCTCTCTCCACGTTTGGCTATCTGTTCCAATAGGGTGGACTTGCCCGAACCTAAATAACCAGTAAGAATCGTCACGGGGACTCGCTTTTCCTTATCTTCTTCGATAACTGCACCTAAAAAATCAACGGGCTGTCTCTTTACTTTTGTGTACTTGATTTCCTCATTGGCGTCCTCAACAAGTTCTGGAATGAGTTCAATGTCCGACATGATCGTTCAATACAATTCAACTTTATTCAATACTGAGGACGATATGAGGAAGCATTTAAGTTTCTTCAAATTTTTTTTATCACGTGTACTTCTTTTTTTTTTTACCACATGTACTAAAGCCTACAATTGTATTCTAAGAACTTGTTTATGGTGCTCTTTCCCCTTCAGTAAGCAAATGAGATACATCAGGGGCCTACAGACGGCATCAGACATCGTCTTGGTCGTTTCAACGACTTTGATGTTACTTCTTTCCCCGTACACAAAAGTGGAAGAATCATTTAACGTGCAGGCGCTTCATGATTTAATCAACATTGGAGTGGATGAGCTCGATTTGTTTGATCACATGTCTTTCCCCGGTGCAGTTAAACGAACATGCTTGGGTATTTTGACTTTAGCAATTCCATCAATTTATTTCCCCAAGGGTATGAAAAAATGGTCAGCATCTTTAATGTCATTAGCTATTTTTGTCAACTCCTACTTACCTACACCAATAAGTAATTTAAGCGTAGATGAAATCACAAACATATTCACTCAAACGAAAATTAGCCAATTGCTTTTAACCAGGCTTTTTTTATCATTAATTACGTGTTTTTCATTGATCTACTTGCGTAGATCACTTATGTTTTCATGTTCCAAAAATACGAAAACAATCGGCCTATGGTACTCGCTGTTCCTATACCCCTTACCACATGTATTATTCTACTCTTCACGGTTTTTGCCCAACTTCATATGTTTTCCATTGACCAATATAGCGGTTGCACTGTTTATTTCGGGCGATATTACCAGATCGATTACCGTCTTTGTTTTCGCAGGTATAATTTTCCGGTTTGAAATCTTGGTATTTACAGGCGTGCTCACATTATCAAGCATAACTGGATCTTTCAGAGGCAGTTTCCCCTTACTGTCGATAAGAGAGGCAGTTGTCTCAATTGCAGTTTCTTCAATTTTGAGTGTGTTTCTATGTTCACGGGTAGACTCTTATTTTTGGGACGTCACATTTACTATCCCCGAATTAGAATCGTTTTTGTTTAATGTTGTTGGTGGTAACTCTAAGAATTGGGGGATTGAATCTCCGTTTTCATACTTTGTCAAATATTTACCGAGATTATTTGCGTCACAATTTGATATTGTGATGATTTTATCCGCTGTGTTTTTTGTTTTGTCAATTTTGCACTTACGGAATATGCGTCAAAGGAAGAAATATGATGATTATAATCCTGATTATGTTAACTACGGTGTTGGAACGATAACTACGATGATGTGGTCTTCCCTAATTTACCTTCTCATCATGTCTATCAATGGTCACAAAGAATGGAGGTTTATTGTGTATACTGTTCCTATTTTTTGCATAGGTGCAGCAAGTACTACCGAATGGATCATTGGCAGGTACGGTAAATTGAAAAACTTGTTGGTCTGCTTGATTGTATTCAGTTATCTAACGAGTCTTTTTTCCTCCTTTCTGTTTGGGTACGTGTCAAGTTGGAACTACACCGGCGGGAACACGGTCCAAAAATTGAATTCAAGGCTTATCGACATGTACGGGTTGGGTAACGGGATGCTGAAACCGGTCACCGTGCACTGGGACGTCGGTACTTGTATGAACGGTGGCTCTCTATTCACCCAGGTTTCGGATAACAAAATCTTAAGGGATAAATGGCTTGATGTTAGCGGTAACGAGGATGAAAGAGCGCCTAGGTTTTGGGTTATATATGATAAAACAGAAGAGTATGCGCTTTTGAAAGATATTGTTGATGAGTTTGATTACTGGGTTCAGTATGATGATGAGGAAGTTATACCGTTGGATGACGGGTATGAATGGATACTCATTGACATTGAAGAGGGCTATGATGGTATTGACTTTGCTTTTATTTTGAAAGTGTTGAAAGCTCCTGCCCAGTTTGGTCAGCAACTATTACATTTATTTGAAACTGGCGATTTTGGTTGGTTTAGAAACGTTCTTGATTTATGCATCAGAAAAAAAGTTCGTGGTAGGGTTTGGGAACGTTCTCCAGTGGAAAACCACATTTTTTGATGGTCACAAAAGTTGCATATATACGTACACGCGTGTAAAGTTATATACCGAATAATAAGAAACTTAAAATTGAGTTAAATAAAAAAGAAAAGAAGCAATTAACGAACATTCATTCCAGTAACCCTACGATATCTTGGTCCTCCAATTAATGCGGAAACATTACGACGGTTTTTGTACGCCATGAAACCAGCAAATCCGACAAAGATGACAAAAGGCACAAAAACAAAATGATTGTACGAGCCACCTAAGCCGGTTGGATGATTTTCCACATACTGAGCATCTGTATTTTCATGCAAATTATTCACCGGGTCGATATTTCCAAGTTTTTCGGAAACATCAGCTGTGTATGGCTCAGAGTAAGCTTCACTTATGAAGATGTCATGTAGCGGTTTGTCGTTCGAGTCTCTGTCAACATTGGCGATTTTTTCAGCTACATCCATACCTTTCAAAACTTGACCGAAAACAACATGTTTACCGTCCAATCCTGGCTGTGGAGTAAGACAAATGAAAAACTGACTACCACCGGTATGTGCTCCAGCGTTCGCAACACTAACCCTACCTATTTTATTATGAGACAAATCAAAATTTTCATCCTCTAACCCACTGTAAAGCGGACCATACAAAGAGGGATCAGCATCCTCTGGAGGAGGAGCACCTTTTTCATTGAACATACTGTGTCCACCCAAACGGTCGAAATCGCCAGACTGGATAACGAATCCAGGTATAACGCGATGAAATAGTGTGTGGGTGGATTGATAAACTGGTGCTAGACCTCTGAAATTGACAACGGTCTTAGGAACAACAGAACCAAAAAGGCCAATGATAATCGTTCCTACTTTTTTAGATGCAAATTCATCAGTCTTCTGCTCGACCTCTAGATGTAGGAGGTCGGTAATTTCTGGATCTTCGTTATTGTCATCTGGGATGGCCAGACCATTGGACAGTGAAAGGAAAAGTTGTAAGATACAACAAAACCAGACAGATGCTACGGTGGAGGTGAAATATACCATAAGTGTGGAATGTCGGGGACGGGAAGTATGGCAAACGCAAAAACGAAAAAAATTGCAGCCAACGGGAATGGATTAGGTGGCAATCATGAAACATGTTGTGAGAGATCAGTTTTCTTCGCTTCTTTGGCGAAGCGATGCGCGTTCTGTTTGTTGTGATCAATCAATTACGCGGATCTCTATTGTATGCAAGCATTCGTGCGGAGACATGCGATTATATCTTAGCCTCTTAAAAATATTGAATTATAGACGTGTCACATACATGGACATAAAACATGTCACCCGTAGAGAGAGAGAAAAAAAGAACTAGTCAAAAAATTAAACAAAATAATAGAGGGCTCAAACAAAAAAGAAAGACCTCTATAATTCCTTGGTTTTCCAATCAGCCTTCTCTTCGACGGCTAAAGTATTCCACCTGGCGGCTAGCTCCCTCATCTGGTTAGCAGAGTCCGGTAAAGTTGAACATTTGGTCTTGTCGATGTTGGCCTTGATGAATTTTATGTAACCGGATAAAGGCCTCTTGTATTTAGCAACCCATTTTTCCTTGGATTCGTAATATGATTTAGAAGATTCTTCCGCTTTCAACTTATACTTTTCCTTGACATCCGAAGATTCGGTTTTCCAATTTTTACTGACTTTGATGAGGACGTCTTTGATGTCTTCACCGTCAGCACGAAGTTTTGGAAAATTCTCCTTGTAATAATGAATAAAAGCTGTAGCAGGCCTCTTTGGCTTTTCCTGTTTCTTCAATTGAGTAAGTGTAAGCTTCTTTTCCTTCGGTTTGGCCTTTGCCTTTGCCTTTGCCTTGACAGTCTTCTTCTTAGTTGTTTTCGCCTTTGCAGCAGCCTTCTTCGTAGTACCGGCCTTTTTAACAGAAACGCTCTTCTTGAGAGTGGACTTTTTGCCAGCGGTGGCGCTTTTGACCTTAGCAGCGGTCTCAGCAGCCTCCTTCAACCAGAAGTTGGAGGTAGAAAGAAGTCTGTAGTGGAGCGGTGCCCTGTACACGGCGGAGAGGGGAGATTTGCAAAAGGCAACACGTGGGAGTCTGAACAACGAGAGCATTGCGATGGCAGGAGGACAAAATCAGATAGTTGAAAGGCGAAGGAGTAACAGAGAAGCAGCAGAGAAGCAGCAGAAGAAGAGCAGAAGGGTGCAGGAACAACAAGATGCACAAGGGTGAAACCGCAGCCCCGTAAACAGCGGAACGTAAACACCGCCCGTTACGTAAGCCACAGCGCCCGGGGACCGCCCTCTTAGGAACAAGGCAGACGATGCAAGTCCTTGTGGAAAGACTCTTGGACGGGCTCTTGAACAGGCTTGGGATCACCACAGATGCACCCCAGAATTACAGCCTTTTACCACGACTCCGTGGTGCCCAACATGGGCATCTGCTTGACGCTGGTTTCCCAGCTGTTCAACTGTCTCATGATCATCTTTTGCAAACTGCTCATCACGGATCCTGCCTTGGAAACTCCAATGCATCCGCTCCAGATCCTCTTTGTCAGGATGTCTATCACCTACTTATTCTGCGTCATCTATTTTGTTTTCATTGAGAAAGACAAAAACTTCCCGTTTGGCCCCAAAGGATTTAGATTCTATCTCTTTTTACGTGCCCTTGGTGGATTCATCGGTGTTGGTGGCCAGTACTGGTCTTTGCTATATTTGAATGTGTCCGATACTATATGCATTTCATTCCTAGCACCCACCGTCACATCCTTTATGGCTTACTTCGCATTGCACGAACGGTTTACAAAAGTTGAAGCAATCGGCGGATTGGTTGCCTTCGTTGGTGTCGTGTTGATTGCGAAACCTCACTTCGTTTTACAACTATTCGACTCCAATTCGGTCGATGATGAAAATGGCTCAATCAATTCAAGGTTGATAGGTTCTTGTTTTGCCTTCTTCTCGACGTTCGGCACAGGGGTAGCGATGTGTTCGATAAGGAAGATCGGTTTTAACGTGCACCCTCTATTTACCGTCTCCATCTACGCACTGTTCACTCTGGTCGCATCCCTTGTCGGTATCATCGTGCTGCCTGGATTGTCATTCCAATCTCCACACACATCCAAACAGTGGTCCTTGTTGATAATTATTGGAATCACCGGATTCGTCATGCAATACCTACTAACGGCCGGACTACAACGTGAAAAGGCAGCAAGAGCAATTGCAATGTCCTACACGCAATTGGTGTACGCCTCAATATTTGATTTCATTGTTAATGGCACAATACCCCAGGGTTGGTCACTAGTTGGCGAAATTATCATCGTTTGTGCGGTTTTTTCTATCGTCTACTTCAAAGACCAGACACCAGCTTACTCTCCCGTCTCACAATCTGCAGGTTCGATTGATTTGGAGAGAGATGTTGAGCTAAACACATACAAAGATGGTGGAGATGGTTCCAATCTTGATGATAATTCGAACAACAGTTTCAAAATTTCCTCGGATTCCAACCGTGAGTCCATTGTCATAGATGAATAACTTTCCACATCCTTTCCAACTTCTTTTACCGTTCTTTATCCGTCCATCTTTATCATGCCCACCGTTATTTATACACACATATATATGTACAGTTTCACACGTTTTTATAATACTCCTTATATACTATTCTCAACATTATTTACGTAATCGCTCAAAAAGAAATGCTCAAATCCTTGAAGTTTCGTGTTGTCTGTTTTGTCGCCAGCATCTGATTCAGCACATGAAGCGTAATATTTACATCCATACTTCAAATAGCACCAACGATGGAACACCCTAGTAGACTTCCTTCTTCCTTCCAGCCCCAGAAACAGCCAAAAATGGACCCCATCGAACGCATCGCCAGCGTACTGTCATCATACCCATCCCGACCTGCGCTGGCTGCAGCTATACTGTCAGGAACACACGTGTATTCGAACTCAACCGATGTGCCCTTCTCCAGATCACTGCTTTGGAAAACTGCACTCTTGCAGATAGATACAGTCCATTCGAACTCGGGCGAATACTTGCCTCATTTCAACTTGACCCCTTTAAGGGATCATCGGAAACTATACACGGGTTTGATCACAAACATAGGCATACCTTGGCACTCGTTACCTCCGGATTCCATATATTACGTACCAATATCAGACGATGCCAATGTTGATGAGGATTTGGCGAACCTGAACATTAAGTCCTCATTTAGGAAGCACAAGCTCAAAGCTGAAGCAATTTTAAACGCAAATGACCCGCTATCCACTTCAACACCAGGCAAGGCAGAGACAGATTTGGATATTCTACTCATGATCATTGCAGATGTTGAAAGGTTATTCCCGGAGCATCCAGAAATGTTTATTGAAAGCAAGGCTGATAAAATCGCAATGATTGAAATTTTGTATAGATACGCAAAATGGATCAACGATGTCAGATACAAAGAGGGGAAGAAGAAATTGGGATACGTTCAGGGTATGCATGAACTATGTGGTGTTATATACGCCGTTTTGAAGGTAGAATTGGTTGAGGACGTTGAAGAGACGAAATCGAACGATGATTCGGAAGCAGATTTGACCGAGCTCAATAGCGTTGAACCAAATGAAATACCTAAAGCTAGCGATACCACTAGTACAAGCACTATCAAAATCAACGGAAAATTGCACAAACAAATAAAAGAGTTTCTTTCCAAAGATTACTTTGCACATGACGTTTTCTCACTGTTTAATCAATTGATGTCTCCAATAATCGACAAGTATTTCACCTCTTCCGGTGTAGTAAGGGAAAGTATAGTTTTTGACTTGAAACTTCATCATGTCGACCAGGGCACGCGCAAACATCCAGGTTTAGCATCGGCATTGAAAGATGCTCATATAGAATCTCAACTATGGCTTACAAGGTGGTTTAGAATGCTATTAACCCGAGAAGTAGGTTTGGCGTATTCGGTACGTATTTGGGATGGATTGATTGCATATGCCTGCGTTGGTGCAATGTCGGACACTGTTGGTAACGGTCACGATATTTCTGTCCTATTACCGTATGTGGTTATATTATTGATTCTCAGAATTAGGTCTCAGTTGTTGAAATCGTTGGTCCCATGCCTTAACGAAGATGATAGTGAGGGGGACGATGAAGATGATACAGAAGCTCTCGCGTTGTTGTTGCACTACCCGGTGAATGAAAAATGTAGATTCAAACCATTAAGTAGATCAGCATCGCCAGAAGTGGCAGAGGAAGAACCGATAATGATGTATAGAAAGTCAAGGCAAGCAAATAATGAGAAAAGGTTATCAGATTTCATCAGAATACCAAAGATGCCATCTGCTGTAGATTTGTTCTCCGATGCAGCACACATTTGCGGTTTATCAGACAGTGAGCTAAATCAGCTTGGTCCATCACTTATCAAGAAGTATTCGAATGGTGATATTTACCATGTGTTGGATTTGGTGGAAAAAAATAGATCGTCAGCTCCTTTCATCAGTGGTGTTTTGAAAAAGACTAAAAATTGGAGAGCTTCTTCAACACCGACACCCTCTCCCGTCACTGCACCAGTTTCGCTGCTTGATAACATTGTCGATTCCAACAGGACGAGGTTGGAGATGAAATTACAAAAACGTGTACATGATCGATTGAGGAATCGATCTCAAATTTAATTGTTGATAATTATACCATATTATATTTTTATATTATATTATATTAGTTAAATAGTAAAGTAAATAATAAACTATTGTTTTGAAATCGCTAATTTTTCAAGTTTTTCTTTCAATTGTTTCTCATTTTCAGAAATCCAAATCAATGACTCCATATGATTATTTAATAATTTCAAAATATCATTCAATGTTTGTTCACCTTCAATATCTGATACTGAGGATGACGTATCAAGTAAAGATTTATTGAAATTATCGCTTACTTCATTGACTTCACTAACCAGCGATGAGAAATTGGAACCTAGTGAATCTAATCTACCTTCTAACATTTCAGCTAATCTATATGCCCTTTCACGTGCCTCATCGTTGGTCTCCTTATTGCTACCAATCGATAATGATGATGGAGTAGACTTTTCAATCGACGCTAATAACTTATCCGATTGTTTCTCGTATCCTGTAAGCAAACGATCAAGCTCATCTTGTTGCTTATCTATGTATGCAAGCGTTTGGTCAATTTTTTCTTGCTTTTTCTCACACTGGATTGTATCATTATACAGTTTTGTGACTTTCTCAGAGGAATTAACTAACACTTTGTCCCACTCATTTATCCTTTCGCTGTATGTTTCAAATGTTTTAGATGATAGCGACAATTGGTTCGTCCATTTAGTAATTAGATCCTCCATATTCTTGTTCATAATTGAAAGTTGCTGAGGCTTAAAATCTTCAAGCTTAACGGGCGCTTTTTCCTTTTGATTAGTTGTCAAACCCTCAAAAGAAACTTTCTTTTCCTCAGGTTTAGTGGTCGTAGTTAAATTCTTTGAGGTATCAGCTTTGGCTGCCCCAAAAGAAAATCCTGGTTTACTACCTTCTTCCTTCTTCTCAGTTGATGACTCCCCTGGCTTAGCGCCAAATGAGAATGCAGGTTTAGAAACAGCAGGCTTGGTTGTATCTTTGGCCGCTGCACTAGACGCTGAGTTTCCAAAGCTGAATGCAAGTTTGGATTCAGCAGACTTAGTTGTATCCTTAGGTGCTGTAGTACTTGCTGAGTTTCCAAAACTAAATGCAGGTTTGGAATCAACAGACTTAGTTGTATCCTTAGGTGCTGTAGTACTTGCTGAGTTTCCAAAACTAAATGCAGGTTTGGAATCAACAGACTTAGTTGTATCCTTAGGTGCTGTAGTACTTGCTGAGTTTCCAAAACTAAATGCAGGTTTGGAATCAACAGACTTAGTTGTATCCTTAGGTGCTGTAGTACTTGCTGAGTTTCCAAAACTAAATGCAGGTTTGGAATCAACAGGCTTGGATGCATCCTTAGGTGCTGGAGTACTTGCTGAGCTTCCAAAACTAAATTTGGAATCAGCAGGCTTGGATGCATTCTGGGCTGCTGCAGTGGCCGATGAATTTCCAAAACTAAATTTGGAATCAGCAGGCTTGGATGCATTCTGGGCTGCTGCAGTGGCCGATGAATTTCCAAAACTAAATTTGGAATCAGCAGGCTTGGATGCATTCTGGGCTGCTGCAGTGGCCGATGAATTTCCAAAACTAAATTTGGAATCAGCAGGCTTGGATGCATTCTGGGCTGCTGCAGTGGCCGATGAATTTCCAAAACTGAATGCAGGCCTGGAATTCTCCTTTACATCTGTAGTAGCTAGTGTAGAACTTGACGGTGTAGCTGATGAAGATCCAAAACTAAATGCAGGTTTGGAATCAGTCTGAGCTGCAGCTGAGGCCGGGATAGAGCTTGACCCAAACCCAAATGAAGATTTTGTGTCTGGTTTTGCAGCTGCTGTTGTGGAAGATCCAAAGCCAAATGCTGGTTTAGAAGCAGTGGCATCAGATGTAGTTATAGGTATTGATATACCAAATTTTAGTCCCGGTTTTGAATCAGTTTTAGCCGGAGCTGCTGCTCCATTACCAAATCCAAAACTAGGATTTGCAGTGCTACCTGAAGTTGTAGATGTACCACCAAATAATGAAGGTTTTGCTGTTTGTGATGGCACTGCTGGCTTTGCAGCAGCAGCTGCTGTTGTTGAAGCGTTAGAACCAAAAGAAAATCCAGGTTTTGATTCTGTTGTATTTGGAGCGGCAAAGGAAAATGAAGAAGGAGCAGTATTCAAGTTGATGTTCGTGTTAGGGGTACTATTACCAAAAAGTGAGGGCTTTGCAGGCTGTGCTGTACTCGTAGATGTTGATGTTGGTAAGCCACCAAATGGTGTTGGTTGTGGTGTAGCTGAAGAGTTTAATGAAAAGGATGGGACTGCAGAACCTGTTGAAGAAGAACCAAACATTTGTTTGCTTGGATCTGCACCCGAGGTAACACTATTATTAGCACTTGAGCCAAAATTGAAACCTGATGATGCTCCGGTTCCGGTTCCGGCTCCTGCATTTGGTGCAGCTGCTGATGATCCCGATCCAAAACTGAAAGGTGATTTATTACTTGCATGGTTGTTGGTAGTACCCCCAAAAAGAGAACCTGAATTGGGGTTTTCGTTTGGTTTGGAAAATGATCCAAAATTAAATCCTGCTGCAATAAAAAAGAAGTGCATTTGACATGTTAGTATTTAATTCAGAATCTACAAATCTTAGTGTTTCCTGTATCCTACTTACACATCTCTGTTGTCACAATAATCCCCTAGTCTGATTCACAGTGCAGTATCGATGCAATCAGGAAGGGCAAAAGGAGTTGTATACTGACCTGAAGAAACTGTCTAGCCAGCAAATTATTCTGTTTTGAAACATTTTATTTTGCGACGATCGACGGGGTGAAAAGATCCCACGCGTTTCCTATCAAGCCCAATACTGTTCACAAACAAGTGACAGAACATCGTAATTAATTAGAGAATCCTTATTTCGGTTTCTTCGATGACGGCATGTTCTGTGTGCTTGACGAAAATACATTTATAGTCACTTTATCTTCATAGTGTTTCTATGCAAAAAGAGGATTCCAATGTTTTGGGTGGGCTCAAGCCGAAAAAAGATTACACTTTTCTATCATCTACAAATCTGATGTTTAGAGAACAATTACCCCCGGAGTATCGCCTACCAACACTAGTGGGAGGATATATGCCAGAATTTCGTGTGGTTAACACTATTGATAACGAGGAACAAATACCGAATATAGATTTTAAAGAGGCGTTAAAAAAATTTGAAATACAACAGATCGAAAATGATAATATTGAGAATAATAGCCCAGGTGAAGAGATAAGAAAAACTTATTCTGAAAATGAGATATCTAAATACGATTGGCAGTGTGGACGAAGAAAATCGTTAGGTAAACCTACAAGTTTATTGTTTGATTGGGAACCCGATTATTATCATGAAAATGCAAAGATGTCTTTGGTTCGTAGGGAGAAGCTACTTGGAGGCATTGTTGATGAATATATTCCTAATTTTGTGAATTACAATCTTTCGAAGTTTGGCATAGATGAAAATGCTGTAGAAGATTCCGACCAAGAAGAGGTAGAAGAAGAAGAAGTAGAAGAAGAAACTTTTACTAAAACAGATGAAGATAACAACTTTACTTTTACAAGGCCGATTGAAATTAAAAAAAATAAGAATGATGACCAGAATGACAAATTCGAAGTTTCTGATGAATCTTTTAAAAGGGCTGCATCTCCAGAAAGAGAATCCGATCGTGCAATTTTATCTACTTTTCCTAAAAACTTTCCGTCGTTGTCGTTCAGCTATAGAAGACAGATGATGACTGATTTTTTGCCCGAGCATTTGAAAAATAATGCAGATTATAAAAATCATTTATCTAAAATTTTAAGGAGAAATTCTATTTTTGAGTCAACTCCCAGCTCTGCATCTTCTGTTCTATGCATGCCCAACAGTCAAAAAACTAAGCATCCAGATCCAGATAGTAATGAGATGGGATCCATTATTTTGAAAACATGGAAATTAGGCAGGGTTTTTAATAATGGAAGCTTTGGTATAATTAGGGAGTGTTTCAAAGTCGACGATGTCGAGAATATTAAAGCTGTAAAAATTATACCTATCAAAAAGTCACTTCAACGGTTACACAGATTTCAATCTGAGGTGTACATGTGGTCTAGATTGAAGCATGAAAAAATTGTTCCTTTGTTTGATGTGAAGATTAATGTTGACTTTATTTTTTTATTAATGCCCCTTTACGATGAAGGATCACTTTTTGATAAAGTCAAATTTTGGGAATGTAATAAAGTTGGGTTGATAGAAAGGTTCGAACCTATTCAACACTACATCAAGTCAATTGCAAGTGCATTAAACTTTTTACATAATAATGGTATGCATCATGGCGATATTAAGCTGGAAAATTTTTTGATGGATAAAGACGTACCCATATTATGTGATTTTGGAATGACCAATTTTGATCTCGACTCTTATAACCCACCACAATTATCAACTAGATCTAAGGAATTAGTTGAGAAAGTCTCGGTTGAAATCAGGGAAACTTCAGATGCGTTGAAAAGAATTAACAAGTTTACTCCAATTTCTTCATCTTTAAGTGTACTAGGTTCAATGAGTGGTGTGGATGATAAACATTTGAGTAACTCCATTGGTGATACTCAAGAAGAAACTGTGGCTGAAGTGAAAAAAGAAATTGAGTCAAATATTGGCTCTTTACCATACGCAGCACCTGAGCTACTTCAACCATGCCCATTGCGTGTAGACAGGAAGGCTGATGTGTGGGCGTTTGGCATAACGATATATGCACTAATCATATTGAAATTGCCATTTTGGCACATATACGAGCCTAGATTGAAATTAAAAATCCTTGAAGGTAATTGGGAGACCACAGCTTGGACTAACGAATTACAACAACATCCACAAATAAAGCCATTGGATAATATAGTCAGACATTGTTTGACAGGTAGAGAATCAAGAGTGTCCGTTGCTGCCATTGCAAAGATGCTTGCACAATGAGGATTGTGATGTACATCTAAATGGAACCAATTAGCGAATGTAAACTGTATAGTACATAAATTAATGTAATAATATATTCTTATAAAGCGTCGCCTAGGCCACCCTGACCGGTAATGTCACTTTCAGAAAGTAATTTTATATGTGGCATTTTTGATTCATCAATTTTCCTGTTTTCGTCGTACATTTTGATATCATGACTAACAATTTCGTCAAGCTCTTCATGGGATAAAGAATTGGAGATCAATGAATCCAAAAGTAAAGAAGGGTCTTTATATCGATTTAATCCTGAATTGCCACGTTTAACGCTATAAAAGTTCAAAAGAGAATTCAAAACGGATTCTTTTTTTGATTTAAACTTCTTGTCTATATTGGAAAGCCACTGGTCTGAGCCATTAAAATCGCCCAATTCAATAACTATACCTTCCAATACTCTTTTTTTTACGACTCTCTCCCAAATTGCTCCCTCAATGGTTTCCTTTGTAGCTAATCTGTAGATGACGCATGGTTTGGTTTGTCCGATTCTGTGCACGCGGGCAATTGCTTGTAAATCTACCATTGGATTCAAGTCGGAATCATATAAAATGACTGTTGTCGCTGCAGTTAAGTTTAAACCTAAATTGGCAGCCCTTGTTGATAACAAAAAAATTTTATATTCAGGATCAGTTGCAAAGGTTGTGATTGCCTCATCCCTTTCCTCCTTGGATGAAGAACCAGTCAGAATTAATGTTTTCAATGGAAAAGCACTTTTATTTAAATTGCTGTTCATCATAGGATGTTCATTAAAGTAAGTCTGAAGTAATTCTAGTGTTGATTTAAATTGACTGAAAATCAAAATCTTTTCGTTGGGATACTTAGTAAGTAACGGAGGTATGATTGAGTCTAATGACTGCAATTTTGCTGTACTCAAAATCAGATCTGATGTTATTTCAGTTTCATCATCCCATGGAAAAAAGTAATGATATGGAGAGTCGCATAATTGCCGCAACTGCATTAATGGGTTAGATATACGTTTTGATTTTATTTGTGAATCAACAAAGCCGTAGTGAGTATCTAAGGCCTTCAATGTCTTTCTATCAACATTAGAGAGTTTCATTTCTGATGTCTTACTTTCTAAGTATTCTTCAGAGTATTTTTCCAGCTGTGGATAGTTGTATTTTAAATAAAGCGGAAAAAATGTTGTAAGCAAGGTTGAACGAAAATTAATCTTTGGATGAAGCATTTTAGAGTACAAATATGATTGTAGTGGTGATAGGTTAGAATAAACAATATATTCTCTCTTTGGTGGTAGTTTTAAAACATCATTTTTCAGTCGTCTTAAAATAAATGGTTTCAAAATAGTATGAAGATTATTAACCAAGGCTTTCCTGATTTCCATAGAAATAAGGGTATTAAATTCGGAGTCTTGAGAATTACCATTATCATCGTCACAAAGAGACTCAAATTCTGAAAAATTAAAATAGCTTTGAAAAGTTGCAAAATCGTGAAAGACGTCAGGCAAAATAAAATTTAATAAGGACCACAATTCAGCTAAATTATTCTGTAGTGGAGTACCAGTTAGTAAAATGCGGTTGGACACGGGTAAAGCTTTAAGTTTATTGAAAAGCATGCAGTTAGCATTCTTTAAACGATGGCCTTCGTCAACGACTAAATATGACCATTCTGTGTTTCTCAAGTAAGGGAAATCAATCAATGAAATTTCATAAGATGTAACAATAACGTTGAATTTCTTCAAAGATTTTCTCCTCAGTTTTTGCCTATGTTTTTTATCACCCACATAAGAAATAAATGTCAAGGATGGAGCAAAGGATGAAAGTTCTAAAGTCCAGTTTGAAACCACACTTAAAGGTGCAACTATCAGGAAAGGTCCCCGAATACCTTGCTCTAACAAGAAACAGAGTAATGAAATAGTTTGGACTGTTTTCCCTAACCCCATTTCGTCTGCCAAAATGCCGTTCAAACCGTTTTCATACAAAGAAATTAGCCAGTTCATTCCATGAAGCTGATGAGGTTTTAATGTGACATTTACAAGAGATTTCGGTTGATCGTAGGTGTTTAGAACTTGCGAATCCGCCGAAAGCGTTGTAGTTTTTTGCTTTTTCCGCAACGGTCCATCTACCTCAACATTGATCGTATTTTTGTTCTGCTGAATCAAGGACGAAGAAATGATTTGCGAAAACGCCTTTGATTGATCAATTAACAACTGTAGTTTCTTTAATTTTGCCTTGTCAAACCGCTTGCTTTCCTGACCGTCTGCATTCCCATTTAAATACTCCTTTGAGAGTAGCTGTGTCAGCGAAACCTCCTCCGTGTCTGCCATTGTGTCCAGTACCAGCCAGGTCACCCAAACCAATCCACACCAATCCAAAGACGCGTAGCAAACTCAAAAGCGCAGAAACATGTCGGCTGGCCGACCGAAAAAGGAAATTTCCAGCGCTCATCCAGGTCTTGCAAATTCGCGAACACTTCGCCCTCGCTCCTTCTGATTTTATTTACCTGCTTCAAGAGTTCACGGTGTTGTGAAGAGTGCACAGGAGCTCAAGACAGTGTAAGAACGTGAGCAACCATGTCTGCTGTTCAGGACGCACCCCTTGCGGATAACAATACTGCTTCTACTGCTGTTGCTGCACCGGTTTTATCTTCAGACTTGTACACTCAGGCCAACATTTACCTTGCCAAGCAAACCAAACCTGTCATCATCCCTTCATTCGCCAAATGGTTCGATATAAACGAAATTCATGATCTTGAAAAAAAATCGTTACCTGATTTTTTTTCCTCTCAGTCCAATACAAGATATAAAAGTTCAGACATTTACAGAACTGTGAGAAACTTCATTGTCAATACTTATAGACTTAATCCCATTGAGTACCTCTCAATAACTGCAATTAGGAGAAATATCGCCATGGATGTTGCTTCACTAATGAGGATTTATGGATTCTTGTCTAAGTGGGGGTTGATCAACTATCAAATTGATCCAAAAACTAAAAGTTTTTCAATGGGTCCTCAATTTACTGGCCATTTTCAGATTACTCTAGATAAACCAACCGGGTTTGCGCCTCAAGCTACTGAGTCAGCAATTACTGTCACCAAAGAGAATGAGGTTTCATTTACTGCTACCAAAAACGATGAAGATATGGATGTCGATGTCGATGTCGATGTTGTAGAAGAAAAGGATGGTGAGGAACCTGCTTTTAAAAGAAAAAAGATTTCAAACAGTATAACTCCAAATGTTAAATTGAATTTACAGTTAAGGAAAAATGTTTATGATTCAGTTGATGATGCATTTATTTTACAAGACAGTAATGCTTCCAACTCTAATTCAAAGCAAATTAAGAGAATCTATTGTTCAATTACAGGTAATGATATTACAGAGACAAGGTATCATAATTTGAAGAGCAAATCTAATATTTCATTAGAGTGTTTTGAAAACAGTCAATTTGAGGATTACTTCAAAAGCTCTGATTTTATCAAACTTGATAAAGCTAATTTTAATAATGAATTTAAACCTTGGTCCAACAGTGAAATTTTACTCTTATTAGAAGGCATTGAAATGTTTGGTGATGACTGGAATTTGATTGCAGGTCACGTTGGCTCAAGAGCAAAAGATCAGTGCATTATCAAGTTCATTCAGTTACCAATCGAGGATACTTACTTGTTCAAACATATATCCAAATCATCTTATGTTGAGTATTTAACGAAACTTAAAGATAATAAAACAATTGACCTATCTTCACTATTTAAATCAATTAATAATAGTAATTCATCAGGGAATCAAATTGCTACAAATATTGATAGTCATGCAAGTGTAGAACTTCAAACTCAGGACACTGTAATTACTTCAATACTCAAACTTTCATTACGTAAATTTGAACTTAAACTACAAGGGTTCATGAACCTTGAATCACATATAAGTGAGCAACAAAAATTTGTTGAAACAGAAAAGGAGAATTTAGTGTTGGATAAAATGAAAGTCAAAAGACAATGTTTGAAAGTTCGACAACAGCTTTTAAAGGCATCAAGCATTGTTCAGACTGCTAAAAACAACGATTCTTTGACTGCAGATGCATTGGAATCTCTTGTTACCGAAGCTGTTGAATTAGTTGATCGAGCTATCAATGAAGCTAAATACAATCCTGACTCTTCACCCTCATTATCTTCCTCTTTGTTGACTGCGCCAAATCGTGAAAATCCTTCAAGCGTTGGTGCCGATGGCGAAATGCATGTTGACTTAGACTCGATCAAGCCTGTTAGCGTGGTAGAACCGAAGCTGTACAGCATGTGGAGTGCCTAATGTATTTATAAGATGTGTTTTGTAAGTTTGTAAGTATGTATACGTGTAGAAAAATGATAACCCGAAAAAGGAAGGCAGTAGCGCGGGGGACGATAAAGGAAGAGAGGAGTCATATTTTTGAAATACTGATGAAATCTACCGTTTTGTTTGTTCCTGCTGCAAAAGGCACAGCACAGCACGGCATATCATAACTAGCACAACAAGCAAATAACATTCACGGCTAGAAAAATGTCACAGGCAAGACCTAAACCTTGGGAGACGAGCGGAGCTAACTCCACCCAGCCATTATCAGCTGCATCAACCCCTATACCGACGATACAAGCAAACGAAGGAGTATCCGTGCCAACACAGAATCCTTCTGTCCCTCCTATACCTTCCTCAATTAGCAGCCCTTTACAGAACAACATGTCAAGCAATGTGCCAGGTTATGGTACGTCATCTTACGGAATGAGCGGTCTGAACGGATTAAGTGGACTTGGATCCTCAGCTTATGGGAGTTATGGTACTGGATATGGTGGCACTGGATATGGTGGCACCGGATATGGTGGCTATGGCGGAATGAGTAGTTACGGTGGATATGGCGGATACGGAAGTAGTAGTTATGGTATGGGCGGATATGGAAGTGGTTATGGTATGGGGGGTTACGGAAGTAGTTATGGCATGGGTGGTCTCAATATGAACAGATATGGACAAATGAACGGTGGTTTAAATGGTAGTGAAGGGCCACTAAATGGAGTTGCAGACGCAACGGCTCGAACTTTTCAAGTTCTTGAAAATGTAGTTTATGCGGTTGGAGCAGTTGCTGCATTGTTAGAGAGTACATATTTTGCAACACATAATAGTTTTTTTACCATGTTGGGTGTTGCTGAACAGTTGGGAAATTTGGGTGGTGTAGGAGGTGCTATCAAGGACACTTACAGTGGTGTATTCGATTCAGTTAAGCAAATAAGCAACGGCACTGGTGAAAGCAATGCTAATAACGGACCACTTGGATTATATGCTGTTCTAGCTTGGTTGAAAAGGATCTTAAAAAAGTTATTAGGATTTTCAACATCTCCACAAGATCCGTTGAGGGGATCGCACGGTCTTTTACAAGAATTCAATAACTGGAAAAACGGAATACAATCTAATACAAAATTGGCGAAGGGTAAAGGAAATAAGTTAAGTTTTAAACCAGTCTTAGTTTTTCTGGTCGCATTAATCGGTTTACCTATGGTTATGTCAAAATTTGTTAGATATATTGAAAAAGAACAACAACGCAAATTAAACTCAATGAGCAGAAATAACAGTACCAGCTTTAATGCACCAAATAAAATTTCTTCGGCTAGCAACGTGGATCCACGTTCGTTAGAATTTGCAAGAGCATTATACGACTACATACCCGAAAGAGAAGATGAGCAAGCAGGTGGATGGAAAGAATTAAAACTTTCACGCGGCGATTTGATTGCAATACTAAATAATCTCGATGGATGGAGTCATTGTAGAGCAAGAGACGGTCGTGTTGGATATGTGCCTACAAATTACCTCGAGATTATCAAGCGTGCAGAAAAAAAAATTAGTAAAGGTTCAGAGCCCCAAATTTTACCAAAAGAGGCTATTAGTGTTGAAAAATCAACACAATAAATATCTATTATATAAAATTTTTTACAAATTGTATACTAACTTAACTTCGTCTGAAAATCAGCAACTACATGATAGACATCAGGAGCAAAAGTTTTGACTTTTTCTAACCATACTGGGAATATTTTTCTAGTCACCAGCATCTCCTGCAGTTCTTCAGTTGTCTTATCCATAAAGGCATCGAGATCAGCAACACCCACGTTTTCATGCACATGTAACCATGAATCCTTGTCACCGTATAGGTCGATCAATTTAGATGCATAAGGCCATGAATCGGTTGATGATGGCAATAGTCCTAAATTAATATGAGAGATACTGAGTTTAATTCGATCGCCTATCTCTTTAAATCTGTCAAGACAGTGGATATTGCTTTCGAGGAAAACGATACATCTAGCAGCTAGCAATTTATCCAACACCACCATTTCGTTACTTTCCACTACATAGGCATCACCAAAACCATTTTTTTTCACTCCCCTCACTAGTCCTTCCACGGAATAAGGATTGATCTCCCAGCAATACACTCGTTTGGCATTTTTTTTCAGATATGAAAGGGTAAAATATCCTATCCCTGCGTACAAGTCAACGATATCCGTCTGTGGAGTTATATTTGCAAATGATGAAGATGATGAGAGGATCCTCGCCTTTTCTCTAATATTACCACGGGAAAACATGGTGTGAATGGGCATCCATGTCTGGTATATACCGTTTTGCGTAGTATGACACCAGAAATTGGTGAAATCGCCGTAAAGAGTGGTTAACTGAGATGGGGAGCGGATAGCATTGTCCGATTCTGGGATGGGTTTGTTCACCGCCAAATGTGTCAGCTGGTTTGTGGGCGTAGAGAAGTTTTCAAGAATAAGTTTGAAAATTTGCTGTTTCTCAGGCTCAGAAAGGGATGACAAAAAATGGTTCCATTCATGTATATCCAAAAAATTAGATGGTAGTAGCAGCAAGGGTGTATATATTGAATGTCTTTTGGGAAAGGATCTGGCTAGGTCGAAACCATCGGTTGAGTTCGATAATGTATTTATTAATTTTGCTAATTTTTCAATAAATGTTTCTTGAGAATCAGACTTGGACTTCTGAAGTGTAAATAAAATTCCGGGAAGAATACTTTCACAATATGCTTGTGTGTCTGTGCAGTTTTGAAGTACTATTGGTATGTTGAAAAAACCATTTGAATCTGATGAAATTTTCAACTTCTTGTCTAGACAGCGATGAAACTCCAAGATGGACTTTATCTTTTTGATTTGCTTTTGATCTTTTGTGCAAAGAGTATATCTAGTTTGAAACATACTAACGGCAACGTCAACTTTAGTGTTCGCCCCTTGCAGTGTTGAAGTTTTGAGACAGTGACAGTGAAAAAACATGTTGTTGCGAACCACTTACGTAAGTTTTGTGGAGCAAAAACAAAACTGCGAGGTTCCTATTGACTTGTCTGAACCGATTATGAGTACGAAAGAAAAGAGAAGGGTTTGCTTTTTGATGTTTTAAGAGATACTGACAGGCCATGATGCAAACGTATTCAGAGGACACTGAGGCACATGCACAGGTACAGGCACACCTACAAATGCAAGCACAGATGCAAATGCAATCACAGATGCAAATGCAAGCACAGATGCAAATGCAAGCACATATGCAGCTACAAATGCAATATCAGCATCAGCATCAGCAGCATGCTGAAACACAGTATGGACAACTTTACCAAGCTCAGCAAGCTCAGGCTCAAGCTCAGGCACATGCTCAAGCAGAAGCTCAGGCACACGCTCAAGCAGAAGCTCAGGCTCAAGCGCAAGCTCAGGTAAATGCTCAGGAACAGGCACATGCACAAGTTCAGGCACAACAGCAGCAGCATCTTACAAAACGAACACGGCGGAGACTTCAACTGCAATCTAAACTAGCCAAGATGGATCAACAATTTGTTGCCGATAAGGATGTTCACTATAGGGATTCATTAATACAATTGCAATACAAACTAAGTTCACTTCATTCAGGAGAAAATGCAGAAAATTTACAAAAAGTTCGGGATCTAGAGGAATGGAGAGACCTGGAGCTAGTCAGGTTGAGATTATCCGAGGAGTATCAAGTTAATTTCATAAACAACTCTTTCCACTACGAATATAATCAAACCGTTGAAAACACGAAAGCCATTGTTGATATGGTTAAAAGCAAACTTCAAGAGGGGTTAATTAATAAAATCAAGCAGTTGAAGGAGGATAAGGCCTTAATTGACATTGTTACGTCGTCCAAATCTGTTGCAGTGCATTCTTCGTCGAGGTCGAGATCGAGCTTGAATATTGACAGTAGGCACAATGGGTATATGAGTGGTACGAATAACATAGAAAATGGAGAGAATAGTGAATATAGTACTGATTTCAATACCAATACCAATACCAATGGTAATGCCGGTACCAACGGCAACGGCAACGGCAACGGCAATGCCAATGCCAATTCCAATAACAATGGGAATATATCCGGGTTTGAAACCAACTCCAGCTTTTTCTTTTCGGGAGAACGGAGATCGAGGAGGAAAAGACACCAAGAGAGCTTATTACACGACTCGAATATCACCAATTCCAATGAAGATTCCTATGATTCGAGTGCTGCCGCAGGAGGAAGCAGTCGGAAGAAGAGCAAGAATAATGGTAATGCATCCTCGGCGACAGAAGATTCGAATAAGATACTGACGGAGAACCCTGTGTTGAACGATTTTTTGTACGGTAACAAAAAGGGGTCGAGCAGGAAGGAGAAGGTGAACATGAAACACCCCAGCAAGGGCACCCAACACTGTCTGTCGTTGAAGGCAGAGGAGATCAACGAGGACTTGGCGTTACTCCGTAGCGTGAAAAGAGGACGTGGTCTGTAATGCTGATTTGCGGGGTGTTACTTGTCTACGGGCGGATGAGACAATAATTCACACCCAATATGTAAGCTAGTGTATAGTATTGAGATAGCGCATGCATAATACTATAATGATAATACTACGTTGCATTGTGGCACAAGCGCTCCGACGCCTCTTCGGAAGACGATCGACGTTTCTTTTTTGCGCCTATCGCCTATCGCCTAAGTCCCCCCTCCAACGGCCGCCTAACGCCCCTAACGCCCCTAACGCCGCCTAACGCCGCGGCGCTCGGCCTAAGGACGCGGTTCGGCATAAGGAGTTCGCCCGACGGCCGTTTTGCGCAGAACCACGCACAGCCTCGTCTCGCATTTACGATGTTGGCAGCTAATCCCGAACATTACTAATACTCGTGGCGTGGTGGGCAATGGGCGGCGGCCGGCAGGGTGCAGGCTTTGGGGGATGCATTGTTTGTTTGCCGACTTCTTTCGTCCGTCTCTATTTCCGAATCCCGTCTGCGGTTTGTTGTTGGCGGTGTGCTAGCTGTTGATTGCTGCTGCTGTCCTCCCGACACTATAACATTGACCAAGAATACCTACATGTTAGCTTGTTGATTCTACTTTCAAAACCTTTGCTTTAATTTTTCCTGTAGTTTCTCTTTTTTCTCCATCTCGCAAATCCTCATGTCTGCACACAACGTTGGAAGCACCAACCAGCTCAGCATACCTGCTCCGGCGCCAATGCAAAACTCGGCATCTAATATTAGCAGCAACGATGGCATCAATTCCTTCCATCCAAATGATACCAGTAATGAAGACAGTGACAGTCTCAACGAAAAGGACGAAAATTTTAACGATTTCACTAAGGAAGTTGACGACATCCACAGGGCCGTAACAAGAAATTCCGAATACAACCAACACCGCTACGATCATGAAAAATCACATCAGCATGATCCCCTTGACAACGGGGATGACGTTCTAAGAAGATTATCCACCCTGTCCAAAACTTTGTCCCACCTAACCGCCAACGATATGAAATCTTTTAAGATTGATGAAAATGATTTCGACTTGAGGGCCATATTGAAATTCATGGCTCACAGAAATGAGGAGAATGGTATCAAAGTTAAAACCTGTGAAGTTGTTTTCAAAGATTTGACCATCAATGGTAAAAATACTTCCGCTTCTGTCGTTAAGGATGTCAGTGATGTGTTCTTTCCGCTTTATTCATATATCAGAAACAAGAAAGAATCAAAGGCAAATGCCTTTGATTTCAAACATTTACCAAAAACTAGGAAAATTGTCAAGTCTGCAACAGGTTACTTTTCTCCAGGTACAATGACTTTAGTGCTAGGTAGGCCCGGTGCCGGTTGTTCTTCATTCTTGAAAGTCTTGTCGGGTGAAACTAAAACCTACACCGGCTATGATGGTGAAATTTATTACGGTGGTATTCCTTCAAAGGAGATGTTCAAAGATCATAAAAATCAACTTATCTACAATCCTGAGTTGGATGTTCATTTCCCCTATTTAACAGTAGAACAAACAATGAAGTTCGCAATTGGTTGTAAGACTCCATCAGTTAGAATCAACAATATTTCAAGAGATGAATACATTAACACAATCAAAGACTTGTATTTAACTTTGTTTGGTTTGAAACATGTCGAAAAAACTCTAGTTGGTAATGATTTCGTCAGAGGTATCTCCGGTGGTCAAAGAAAGAGAGTTTCAATTGCCGAGGCAATGGTCACCAAGGGTACCGTTTTTTGCTTTGATAACGCAACAAGAGGTTTGGATGCTTCAACGGCCCTAGAATTCACTGAATCTTTGAGAACATCAACAAACATCACTGAAACAACTACGTTGGTTACCATTTATCAAGCTTCTGAAAATATTTATCAACTGTTTGATTATGTTACTGTCCTTTATCTTGGTCGTCAAATTTATTTTGGTAGAATTCAAGATGCCGTTGATTATTTCTACAGAATGGGTTATCATAAACCAAACAGACAAACAACTCCAGAATTTTTGACTGCCGTTACGGATCCTTTGGCTAGAAATGTTAGACCTGGTTTTGATGCTAATAGTATTCCCCAAAATGCGGATGATTTTGAAAATTACTGGAAAAACTCACCTGAGTATGCAGAGTTGGAAAGAACTGTTGATGAAAAAATTAAAAATGCAAATGCAAGTAATACTGATCAAACTTTCAAAGATGTATCGATTGCTGAAAAGCAAAAATGGACTTCAAAAAAATCTCCTTACATTGTCAATTTTTTCCAACAATTAAAATTATGTTCCAAAAGAAGATTCCAAAATCTTGTCAACAACAAGGCTTATACTGTCACTTTAATTGCAGCTGCAGTTATTCAATCTTTAATTATTGGTTCCCTTTTTTTTAATACACCAGGTACAACTATTGGTGCATTTTCAAAGGGTGGTGTATTGTTCTTTTCATGTCTTTATTTCTGCATTATGTGTTTGGCTGAAACCGCTGATTTGTTTATGGATAAACCTATTTTGAACAAACAGTTTTGCTATACAATGTATCGTCCGTCTGCTGAACTTTTGGCAAAGCAAGTTGTTTCATTTCCTGTTCGTTGTTTATCAATTATCGCGTTCTCATTGATCATTTATTTCTTGTCAGATTTGAAAAGGGATGCAGGTGCTTTTTTCTCCTACTTCCTCTTCATCAATTTATGTGTTCAAGCAGTCAACTCATTGTTTACCTTATTGGCCTCATTTATGCCTGATTTATCCGCTGCTAATGGTATTAATGGTGTGTGTATGATGGCAATGATTGTTTATTCCTCCTATATGATTCAAAGACCTTCGATGTATTGGTGGTTCAAATGGTTTTCATATTGTAATCCAGTGTTATTTTCATTTGAGTCTTTGATTTTGATGGAATTTAGAGGTTCAAGAATGCCTTGTACTCCTGAGCAGTTGATTCCACGTGGTCCTTCATATGCAAATATTGATCCATTAGTCAATCAGGTTTGTGGGTTTGTTGGAGCTGCTCAATCAAAGAGTGAATTTAATGGTGCAAATGATGTTGATGGTATGATTTATTTAGATTTGGCTTTCCAATATGTTTGGCCTCACATGTGGAGAAATCTGGGTATTATGTTTTGTTTCATTGTCGGTTATTTGTTTGTTAATGCAGTTTTGGTTGAAGTTTATAATCCAATTGTCGCTTCTTCTGACCAATTGCTATTCATTCATGGTGCAACTATTCCATCTTCTTTATTAGAGGCAATTGGTGCAGATTCAGGTGATGTCGATAACAGTAGTGGCAGCAGTGATGATGATGAAAAAAATGTTGGTATTAAGAGGAGGTCAGATGACGAAATTAATGACGATATTTCAGAATCAAAGAGATCATTAATCGATACTGAAGGTCATAAACTAGGTTCAAATGATATTTTCATGTGGCAAAATGTTGATTACGTCGTTCCTTACGATGGTGCTGATAGAAAATTGTTGGATAACGTTCAAGGTTTTGTTATGCCTGGAACTTTGACTGCCTTAATGGGTGAGTCCGGTGCCGGAAAAACTACTTTGTTGAATGTTTTATCAAGACGTGTCGACGTTGGTGTCGTTAGTGGTGATATGCTGATAAACGGTAAAGAAATTGATTCATCATTTGAAAGAAGAACTGGTTATGTCCAACAACAAGATTTGCATATTGCTGAATTGACCGTTAGAGAATCGCTAATTTTTAGTGCAAAGCTGAGAAGACCTCAAAGTGTTTCTGATGAAGAAAAAATTACCTATGTTGATGAAGTTATCAAAATTTTAAATATGGACGAGTATGCAGATTCAGTTACTGGTAATGCTGGTTATGGTTTGAATGTGGAACAAAGAAAGAAATTGTCGATTGCTACAGAATTGGTTGCTAAACCTTCATTATTGTTATTTTTGGACGAACCAACTTCAGGTTTAGATTCTCAATCATCGTGGGCAATTATTCAAGTTTTAAGGGAACTGGCTCGTGCTGGACAGGCAATCTTATGTACAATCCATCAACCATCGGCAACACTATTTGAAGAATTTGATAAATTACTGCTTTTAAGAAGAGGTGGTCAAACTGTTTATTTTGGTGATATTGGTGAAAATTCTCAAGCTTTATTGAATTATTTTGAGGGTCAGGGTGCTAGAAAATGTTCTGAAACTGAAAATCCTGCTGAGTACATCTTAGAAGCTATTGGTGCTGGTTCAATTAACTCTGCCGCTGATTGGAACCAAATCTGGCTTAACTCTGAAGAATGCGCAAAAGTTACCGAACAAATTAAAAATTTGATTGATGAAACCTCAAAATTACCAGCTGCTGATAATAGTGAATTAACTTCCAAATTTGCTGCTTCATTCGTAACACAATTCAACGAAGTTTTGAAAAGAACTTTCTTACAGTTTTACAGAAGTTTGCCTTACATTATGTCAAAGTTTATGTTGTTCGTCGTTGGTGGTTTGCTTGCTGGTTTTTCTTTCTGGAATGTTAAACATACAGTTGTTGGTATGCAAAATGTCATGTTTGCTTGTTTCCTTGCCGTTGTTGTTTCATCTCCATTGATTAATCAAATTCAAGAAAAGGCAATTGCATCACGTGAATTATACGAGGTTAGGGAATCAAAATCAAATACTTTCCATTGGTCTTTATTAATCATATCACAATTTATTAGTGAGATTCCATTTTCAACTTTCTTTTCAACTATTTACTTCATTTGCTGGTACTTCCCAATTCAACTCGATAATGAACCTTCAAGATGTGGTATGTGGTGGTTTACTTACTGTATTTTTTTCCAACTTTATTACGTTTCATTAGGTCTTGCAATTGTTTATGCGTCACCAGATTTGCCATCTGCCAATGTTTTAACTGGTTTGGCATTAAACTTTATTATTTCATTCTGTGGTGTTGTTCAAACACCAAAATTGATGCCTGGTTTTTGGAAATTCATGTGGAGACTTTCTCCATTCACTTATTTTATGGACAACTTCTTGTCAATTTTACTGCATCATCGTAAAGTTGTCTGCTCAGTTGAAGAATATAACTATTTACAGCCTCCAAGTGGCTTAACATGTGGTGAATACTTAGAGGAATATTTCGTGTCAAATAATGGCTATGTTAATAATCCAAATGCAACCCAAGATTGTGCGGTTTGCCAATATTCATATGGTGATGAGTATTTGACCACTGTTGGTATGTCATGGGGTCATAGATGGAGAAACATTGGTTTCTACTGCGTTTATATTTGTTTCAATATCTGTGCTATGCTGGGTTTGTATTATGTTTTCAGAGTTAAGACCATAAACCCAATGAAGCCGATTGCTTCATTGATGAAAAGATTTCAAAAACAAAAATAATCAAGCCAAATTCTTCAAAAAAAAAAAAGGTGACACCCCGCTTATGCATTTCCTATAGTTTAAACAAATGATTTTATAGTTTCTAGTTTTAATATTATTCAAATTAATCTAAAATACGTGTGTAAATGCGCTCTATAAAGTTAAAAGTAAAGTAACAAAAAAATGCGGTACAAATAAAAATAAAAAGAAAATTAGGTGCTCTTTATTTGATCATTTAATCGCACCAACTGATTTGCGGCCAAAGCTCTGATATCGCTATCAGTTTCAGTTTTTTCCAACCTGTCATATTCCTTGACGGCAAGTTGAAAAAGTTCCCTTAATTCAAAAACGGGATCAGTCGAGTCATGAACATACTGACTTAAGTATTTCGTATCATATTTGGCATCTTCCAAAACAGTATGTAAGGATTTGTTAAAATCAATTGATGCATTAATTAGTTCAAGCACGATTGTGAATAACTTCAAGTTACTCATCTCTTTGCACATTTTAATTGCAAATTTATTAACAAGGGGTATATTTTGTGCGTTCATTGATTGTAGAAGTCTGAATTTACTTTCAGGATTTAATGAAGACGCTAGTTTGCTCAGCGTAAGAGGACTCGGTTTAAACTTATATCTTAACCATGTAAAGGAATTTTCAGTCATGTTTTCATTATGTAGTTGCAAAAATGTTTTATTTAATACGTCAATTTTGAACAGCTGAGTTCGCTGAAACCTCTTAGGTTCCAAAGTCCAGTTTAAGCTTGAAACGTCTTGGAAAACCTCCAGTATTTTATGCACTAAAATTGCTGCATCATCTGATTTATCGAAAAAAAGATATCTTTCAATAACTATATCTAAAAGTCCGGGGTCTAGATGAAAATGCTTTAATTTCATTAATTCCAAAGCATTGCAAAATTCATCATAAGTACTGAGGTTTTTCAAAAAAAATTCAGAAACTGACCTAGTTAAACCCGTTTCATTTGCCATAATTTTCATTATTTCATCAGTTTTTTCAGGGAAATGTGATAAGAAAATATTCCACATTGCTGGACAAAAATTCAAATTATTTTTTTTTGACCTTACTTTCAAATCCAAAATTTTTTCAAATTTCTCATCCTGTGACAACTCTCCCTTATCATTCCAGTGTTTGAGCAATATGGATAAATATTTGGTGTCTTCAAATGGAGTAAGTTTTATACCATTGCCGTTCTCTCTGATATCATTGTAAACATCAATTATTTTGGGTAAAAGAGACTTATGATCACCTGAAATTTTCAAATGTAATAATAAACTCATAAATTTTTCAAACTCCTCACGTTTCAAATATAAAGGTTTTGGCTCGGGTAGTTCAAAATATAAATCCAATAGTTTGGCTGTATCCTTTGCGCCCAGATGAATTAAAAACTGTTGATGTAGATAGAATGGGGGTGTCAATCTACCGACTTTGAGTCTTTTGTACACTATCAAGGTGTTAAATGATATTTCACTCAATTTTCGTACTGCCATATCAATTTTGATGTGCTGTTGTTGCAAATGTTCTGGCATATTTTGATCGTGAAAATTTGCCTGTAATTCCTTCATATGTGGCTTTGTCAATGACAAAAAGGTTTCTGTGTATTCACTAAGAATTCTTGAATAGCATCTTTGAAAATTTCTGTAGGGGGCATTTGAATCTGGGGAGGATATATCCTCATGTAGTCTGTAGCTTGATGGCTTTTTTAGTCTTTCGTACCATGATAAAAGCAGTGAAAAATTTACAACGTGAGCATTAGGATCATCTTTTGATTTTTCTACATTTGGTAAATGTATTCGACGCATAGTGATATCATGTTTTGAAGCATTAGTGTCGCTTGGTATGGTATTTGTATCGACATAGGGCTTGTATTCAAGTTTCGAATCGTCTTGTCCCAAATTTGAAAAACTCAGCCTGGGTAACTGTGTGTGGTTTCGGCGGAAACAGCACCTTATTGGGTTTTTCAATGCTGTCAGGCTATTAGAGACTGCAAACATGTTTATTGTTTTCTTCCTCCTCCTACCTGCTGTTCTCTGGAAATACTGCAAGTAAGCTACAAGTTGCCAAAAAACTGTGCCAGTGACTATCGATTAAGCGCTAAAGGAAGAAATTTGGCATCTGGTAGTTGGAGCGTTGTTCCGTCCGTTCTTTGGGCCGTTTTCCTGGAAAAGAAAGACCCAATAAGTACTGAAATCGCCTGTCATAGTCAATGCACGAATACGTGGCGTGCCGTCAGCTGCAACTTGAGCTGGAGAGTACAGTTCGTACATCAGGCCCGTTTTCCACTGCAGAAACTGAGGCTTTCGGCATTTCGTCCAGTTCGGGTCTGCGTGTGGCGTTTGTACCGCCGGCGAAGCCTGCTTATTAATCCGTGCTTTTCCCCCGTTGTTCAGGGCCTGTCTACTTGCTTCCGTTCTGCTGATCTTGGCCTGTTTTTTCCCAGGAGTTCCAGCAATTGATCCCATTGCACACTGCAATTATGACCGGTACTACTGACTTGACTGTAAAATTGAATACTGGCGCCGAAATCCCCTTATTAGGTTTTGGCACGGTGTTCCAAGGTGATTACTCAGTTTTCAAGGAAGCTTTGAAGGCAGCACTATTAGACGCCAAATATAAGCACATTGATGGTGCTTGGTGTTACAAAACTGAAAATTCAGTTGGTGAAGTTTTAGAAGAGTTGTTTGAGGCCGGTAAAGTCAAAAGAGATGAGCTCTTTCTTACCACCAAAGTCTGGCCAAGTTTTTGGAATGATCCAGAAATAGGTTTTGAAATTTCTTTGAAAGACTTGAGAGTGGATTACGTCGACTTGGTGTTACAACATTGGCCTGTTTGCTTCCAGACAGTGGAGGGTGAAAATGGCAGAATTCCAACTCCAAGAGACGCAGAAGGTAAGATCTTGTTCGATAAGGATGGCGATTACTTAACCACCTACAAGAAGCTTTTAAAAATAAAGGAATCTGGTAAGGCCAAAGCTGTTGGTGTCTCCAATTACACCATTGCAATGCTTGAACGTGCAATCAAAGAAACTGGAGTAGCTCCAGCCGTTAATCAAGTTGAGCTGCATCCACATTTACCACAATTAGAACTTTACGATTATTGCAAGAAAAATGGTATTGTTTTGGAAGCTTACTCACCACTTGGATCAACAGGTGCTCCTAACTTGAAAATTCCGCTAGTTATAGAGCTTGCTAAAAAATACAACGTTTCACCAGCAGATTTGATTATTAACTATATTCTTGCTAAGGATATTGTCGCCTTGCCACGTTCTTCAAAGATTGAAAGAATCAAGTTAGGTTATCCATTGATCAACATTAGCAAATCTGATGTTGAGGCATTAGACAATTTTGGTGCCGAAAATCCAAAGAGATTCATCGTTGTCTCATGGGGAGTAGACATTGGTTTTGACCACTGGGACTACAAGGAAAGTGATTAGAAATTTTTAGACCGGCGTATTCGTATAGACCTGTATTGTTTAGTTTTATATTCGCTGGGATGTACTCCTCTAACGTTTAATTACTTATTTTTTGTAAGCAAATCAGATTTCATCTTTTGGTGTTTAATTCTTCGAGGTGGGAAATTTCTTGCTTGTTTTTGTTTTCCGATATATGATTTATATAAATATTCATAGGTTTTCTGTTATCAGATAGAGCTACATAAACATGTTTTCGAAAACAATCATACTCAATACAGGTGCCAAGATTCCATTGTTGGGATTTGGTACCGCCTTTAAGGCCGGTGGTGATCCAAACGAGTTTATGATTGCGCTTGAAGCTGCATTATTGGATGCTAAATACAAACATATCGACTGTGCATGGTATTATAAGACCGAGAAAATGATTGGGGTGGTACTAAAAAATCTTTTTGATACCGGTCAAATCAAGCGTTCGGATTTATTCATTACATCAAAAGTATGGCCTTGCTTTTGGAATGACCCTGAAAGTTCACTGAATCAGTCATTGAACGATTTACAGATTGATTATCTTGATCTTTATATTCAGCACTGGCCTGCATGTTTCCAAAAAGTGGAAGACTCAAATGGTAGAGTATCCGTTCCATCAGATGTAAATGGCCATCTTTTAATGGATGCAGACGGTGATTATTTATTAACTTACAAAAAACTAGTTGAATTGAAGAACTCAACCAATAAAGTTAAAGCGTTGGGAGTCTCAAATTACTCAATTCCAATGTTAGAAAGATTGATTAAGGAAACGGGTACAGTTCCAGCTGTCAATCAAATAGAATTGCATGCATTATTACCACAACTTGAGCTTCATGATTATTGTAAAGAGAAAGGCATTGTCGTGGAAGCATATTCACCATTTGGGTCATTTGGCGCACCAAATTTGAAAATTCCACTAATAGTTGAACTTGCCAATAAATATGAAGTTAAACCTGCAGATGTAATCATCAACTACTACTTCGAAAAAAGCATCGTCTGTTTACCACGTTCAACAAACGTTGAAAGAATTCAAAAAGGATACCCAATTATTCATTTGTCTGAAGAAGATATTGGAAAAATTGAAAAATATGGATCTGAACATCCCAAAAGGTACATTGATAAAGAATGGGGGTATTGGAATATTTAGGTATTCAACGGGTATACTTCCTGATTCCTCCTTTCCAAATTTCAAATTCACTCAACCTCGTTTCACCAGCTGGAATTAACGGACCAAAAACACATTTCAATGATCTGAAGGACTCAAAGTTATAATTTTTCAAATAGCTATTATTGGCTAGGGCAGAGACAATCTGTTGCTGGTTAGTTTTTCTATCGCTGGTGTTCTGCGTAGATGTTTCTAGGGGGGCTGAATTACTCTGAGGAAAGCTTGAACTATCATCGGCAATTTCAATATCACATTCATCCTCCTCTAATACACTTGTATCAATCCCTAGTTCAACACTAAACTCGTCAATCAGTTCTTCGTCAAGTATAGGTTTATATTCTTTGCTTAACACAATTCGCATATCTATAAACTCTAGCAATGTCAATCCCAATGCTGGTCTCGTACCTATACCGCTAACTTTGACTTTATAACTATTATCAAATAATCTTTTCTTCTGTAGTCTCAAGATGTTTTTGATATCTTTGTTTCCGTTTTTATCCTTGTCTCTATTTGTACTCAAATCCATATCATCGGTTTCTTTGAATTTGCTGTGGGAACCGCTTTGAATGTCATCCAAATAATCCAACTTTTCAAAACTTTGGCCCGCCTCATCAATCACACCTTCCCTTCTCATCAACTGACGAAAAATGATGCCAACGTCATCCCAACCGGCCATCCAAGCAAGTTGGTATTCAGTATTCAATTTCCAAAGTAAATCATTGTCACCTGAATACAATCCTTTAACAGGTTTGTCGGTGACTTGGTTGGCAATTATCACAGTTATGTTAAACTGTTTGGCTATTTTTTTCAAATACGTGCATGTTTTCCTTACATATTCTGCCTGCTGTATCCAAGACAACTGAGCTCTGGGATGATGCGTCAATGAATCAATGATCAACATTTTAATTGACGGATCTCTGGAAAGTATAACTGGTAATTGATAGTTTAAGATATGATCCTGTTCCTCCAAATTAGTCATGGCATTCGACGTGGTTATAACGTTATCTAGTTGAGGGAAATTTCGGCCATCGTCCACAGAAATCCCATTTGTAATCAACAATTCCATGAAATTTTCAGTTATCTGTTGAAGCCTTTGCGTAGGTAACGGAGATTCCGTGGGGATGTATAGTGTCTTGACGTTTGCACAGCTAGGGTTCTCAGAAAATATGGATGGTCCTAACCCACCAAACTCTGAAGGTAATTGGATGGTTATACTCAGTGTCAGAAGAAAGTTTGTTTTGCCACTAGAAGATTTCCCCGATACTTCGATCAAATAGCCCATGGGAATCCCACCGTTCAAAATCTTGTCGATCGATTCGTCACCTACAGAAAATGATACTTTTTCAGCATTTTCCAGGTTGTGAGGTTGGTGAAGTGTGGCCTTGATTCGACTTAGGGTTTCATTCTCATATTTTTCAGTGAAAGAGTTGATTTCGTTCTCTGTTTTGTTAAGTTTCCGTGAAATCAACGTGCTTGATGACAGAAGTAGTTCAGAAGACGATATTTGATGACTCCGAAATGATGATAATAATTTTTCATAGCTCTCATCTGTGTCTATAAATGAACCATTGAAGTATGCTGGAAGGTCCATGCTATCAACTATTATAAAACAGAGTGACAATTGTGTCTTTATTAAGCTTTTCTTGTCAATTTATCGCAGACGAAGCGCTAATTTCAAGATGAAAAAACTCGTTTCATAGATTTGAAAAAACTAAACAATGCTAAAGGTATTGCGGAAAAAAGTATAAAAAAAGGGTCCCATGAATGACAACAACGTTTTATCTAAAAAGGAAAACGGAACTTTGAGAGACTGGTAAACCATTTTTACCACATTGACGAAAAAAACTACAACGTTTGGAGTCCTTAAGAAAAGCAAATTATTGTCTGCAAGTTTGCCGAAACAAATTGATTTATTTTGAAAGCAAGCATAAACTTTGATTCTCTGCTATGGATGCTTTAATTTTGAAGATGAAATAGAAGAGAAACGTTTTACACGTACTTATGTAAAGTTTTTCAAAAGATGATCTTAAATTACTGAGGTAACTTTCATTTGGAGCTGATCAAATGGAAAGAGTCTCCAAGGGATAATTCAGCTTGGAGTAAATCAGAGTTAAAGATAATTAGCTACAATCTATCTGTAATGAGCTTGATGTATCGATATTACTTGCTACTTCCTTCTTTTAATTAACCATTTTTATATGAAAGTCTTGTTTCGTCTACAGAATAAGTAGCAAGTCCAGTTACAATTTGTGAAAATATTATTGATAATGTTTACCATTCTAATTCGTGTTTTAAAACTGACAAACCATTAAGATTTGCAACCTTGAACATTCCTTTTCTTGCAAATTTATGTGTCAGTGTTTTACAAAAACATTCATCAACTCTTTGGTTGCCTTCAAAGAAAAGTACGCTAATAACATTTTTTGGCTCTGTGTTGGAAGCTGGCTAATTTTGGATATGACACCTCCACTGCTTTATTGAATATCCTCAGCAAAACTGAAAAGGAGCTCACAAATACCCAAGTTAGTCCAGTAGACTTTTGTCTAAAATCATTGGACGATTTTGCAATATTCAATGATTTATTTGAATTTGACTTATCTGACATGGGAGAGAGTATTCTTTGTTTTGATTTGCCGTCTGTTGCTAAATAATTTTTTGATTCGTAGGTCTGCGCATTATAGCAAATAAAGTTATCGGACATCAAACTCCCATAAAATCTGATAGTGCTTTAACGTCTTCTAAAAACTTCATCTGGCTATTTTTCTTTTAATCTTTGAAAAAATATAGTTTTTTTTATTACAAGTAGGTGTAAAACAAAGATGAAGGCCCGTATGAGTTCACTAATTCAAATTTATTGTTAGGTAGGTTAGTTCCAGGATATTTTCCAAAAATTTCTGAGCCCTGTGAAAATGAAGATTTAGATTCAAACTCAACTATTGCTATGTATACTTAATTGACTGATGAAATAAACGAATTTCAGTCTGATAATTTACCATCGACGCTATTTGACGTTGCTCATGGGTTTCTCCAAATTGCAAATGAGACAATCCTGTAAGACATTCAACCGAAGCTAAAGGTCATATTTTGAACGAACATAGATTAGTTTCTTTTGGTGGTGCTGGTATCCAATGTGCATTTTCTTTTGCACGAATCATGAATAGTGATGCAGTTTTAATTCACAGGTACTCATTAATTTTATCTGCTTATGGTATGGTCCTTGCTGACATTGTTGAAGATATACAAGAATCTGCCCTCCATGTTTTCAATGATTCAAATAAAAGCTTGTGCATTGAAAAATTGGAAAGTTTAAAGGAAAAAGCCGCTTAGTTATTATATCAACCACGTTTCAGTGATGATGGAATTGAGGTAAAATGTTTTTTGAGTGTGAGATATGTTAATACAGAATCGGCTATTATGGTTAGAAAAGTAGAACCATGGGATTTCAAAGAAACGTTCTGCAATTTACATGAAAAAGAGTTTGGTTTTGTTTTCAAGAAAAATATTATTGTTGATAATTTTAGGGTTAGAACGGTTGGTAGAGAAGAAAACAGTTCAGCTGAAAATATTGATGATGAGACTGGAGCACCTCAGAAAAATAAATCGATTAGGAGAATTTCAGAAGATTAAATTGAATTTGTTAACGATTGTTATTGGGACAACCGTTTCAAAAAAACTCTAGTTTTGGGCTAGAAAATTTAGATATTGGCACAGAAGTTGCTGGTCCAGCGATTCTTACTGATAACACTTAGACAAATGCTACGCTTCTTAATTCAAGTGCATTAATTCTTAAATCTCATATTTTTCTCAAACTCGGAGAATTAGCTGCCAATAGAGGAGGTATATCATATTTTAATGCTGTGAATTCTGTTTTACCGTCTATTTTTGGTCATAGACTTATTGACATTGCTTAGAGAATGGGTGGTATTTTTACAAAATACATCTGTTCCAGTGAACGTTAAAGAAAGATTGGATTTTTTCATGTGCTTTATTCGACAGTGAAAATAATTTAGTAGCTAATGCTTCCCATGTTCCAGTTTATTTGGATTCAATGTCAACCTGTGTTTCCAAACAAGCAAATATTTGGAAAAACAAAGTGATATTTGGAGATGTTATTACCGCCAATCATTGATCCTCTGGTGGTACATATTTACCCGATATTACTGGGGTCACACCAGTTTTCAAAAAAAACAATTTTTCTTTATACATTACTTCAAGAGCACTTCATGCAGATATTGGCGGTATCTTACCTGGATGAACGCCACCCACTTCAAACGAGTTAGGGCCAGAAAGTGCTTCATTTTATTCAAAGTTGTTAGTTAGTGATGGCAAATTTCAGTTTGATATGTTAAAAAAGCATTTGGTTGACACTCCTTTTAAATATCCCGGTTGTTCTCGTACAAGAAGATCTTCAAATCACATTTCAATTTCAAGGGTCAGATTACTGCGAACAGGAAAGGTGTTATGTTGATTAAAAGTTTAGTAGAGGAGTTTTGACTGGATCTAGTTGTACATTACATGAAGTTAATTCAAAATAATGCTGCTGTAATTGTTAAACAGATGTTAAGTAAAATCATTATGGAAAACGTTATCAATAATATGAAATGTCAAGATTTTATGGATGATGGTACTTGTATCGATTTAAAACCTTCTACTTATGAAAAAAACGGCAAGGTTATTTTTGAGTTTTCAAATTCTTCTGCTCAACCTTATAATAATTTTGCTGTACCTGTATGCGAATTTGTTTGTTTACCTCAAAAACTTGATTATGAGTAGTCCTAATTATGCTACAGGTAAGTATGAAATACAAATACAGGTCTAAAAGTAAATAAAATTTGTTAGAGTATTATAGTTTTAAACAAAGCCCTCGTCATCTTGATTTTCATTTGCTAGATCATCATCACTCATTTGATAATCCCCATAATCGTTACCATATTCAAATTCTTCAGTTCCATGCCTTCCTTTCACAGATATTATTTGACTGTCATCAACCATATGTGCATCATTATCCTGATTATCGGCTTCATCTTCGTCAAATACATCTTCGTAAATTGGATCATAACCGTCGTTATTATAACGCAAATCATACTCACTATCATCTTCGCCTAACTTCATACCCTCTTCATCTAAGGTACCAACTTTACTATTTCTCCTTCTAGAAGTATTTGAATCATTTTGAGTGTCATTCAAGACAGTTGCAAGGAAATAAAGAAATGCGACTCTCTTCTTCTTTTTATTAAACATAAAGTACATATTTGACCAAATAACACCTAGATCATCCAAAAATGATTGTTGTGGATCAAACTGAAAACATAAAGTTAAATCTAGTTCAATATGAGTATTAATTGTCTGCCATATCCAATCTAACCCAGTTGATTTACCAGAAGATATAAGAAAAGAATTTACCTTTGCAACTAAGTCACTTGGCGAGTTTAGTAAAGTAAAATGATCGGGCTGAACAGTTGAGAAATCATGATCTGGGAAAGTCGCATTAAGAGCACCAATTAAATATCCAAATAACTTCCTGGAAGAAGATTGACTTAAGGGGCCAAATGGAGAAACCAATTCCGAATTCGATATTTCTGGTTCAGGTGAAGGTGAATTGAATGAATAAGATCTTTTACATGCTTGTTCTCCTAATGCGGGTATTGGCTTTGTATAGGAATAAGAGAATGAACGATTTTTCTTTAGTTGCATAAATTGAGAATTTAAGGATTCTACTGATGTGTTTGAAACAGCTGAAGAAGTTGAATTTTGACGTGATTGTTTTGAATATGATCGGTTGACATCGGTATCATTGATCGTGTTATTATTATTATATTCATTTGTTGTCGCTTCATCATTGGGATTATAAAGCTTGCCCAAAACTTTATATAGTTTCCTATCTGCCCCAACTGGTTTGGTGGTGAACAAATCACATGTTCCCTGTATATGTATATCGGTTGTATTGAACGTTAGTGCCTGGTTAACCAGGTCGATATCGAACTCGTCAATATATTTCATAGTTGGACCAAGTTAATAATAATGTGTAATCAGATGTAGAATTCCCGGATAGTATTTTTTTCTATCGTAACTACCATTGTTAATGAGATATTGAAATTAACGTTAAAAGATTAGAATGTAGGTTAAATTTACTGCATGTTGTAAACACGGTAAGAAAAAAAGGCAATTAGAAAAACCCACCGCGAAAAAACAAAATTAACCTATAACGGCGAATGACATCAAAAACAAAGCCCGTGATCGGGTTTGAACCGATGACCAACAGATTTGCAATCTGCTGCTCTACCACTGAGCTACACGTGCAATGTGGAATAGTTAAGTTGTATTTTGTTCCGAGTTTTCCTTTTGTTTTTCTTTATTTTACATATAGGACATGTTTGTTGAGGCAGATCATTACGGTAACAACCAAAAGATCAATTGTTCTATATGAATCAGCTAAAATATCTATGGTATTCATTTGAAAACGAAAATTTTAAAAAAGTCGTGATAATTAAAATTTTTTCACTACATTTTTTTATTATTCCACTACTCATGCACATTTTTACAGATTTTTCAGTAATTGTTTAAACTTACGATGAGCAGACCAGGTTTTTAAACAATTTTACAATAATTCAGCTTGTTAGTCTTGACAGATTTAACAATTTATTATCATGTTGTTTTTTTACGGCTCCTATTCTATACGAGCTACTGAATCTGGAAGGTATGCAAATAAAGAAAGCATACATCACCTCATAAGTTTACACAATATGATTGCATCAAGAAAAACATTAGAATCAGTTTTCAATAAATAAGTTAAAAATATACACACAAAAGTCAAATTATATCGTACCAAAAAAAGAGACTTTAACACCAATTGCGAAACCCAAATGACAGATAGATAAAATAAATAGTAGGATATAAATGAATTTCTTATCTTCATCGCCGAAAATTGTTTGGAAATAAATTTTTAGTTTGTAAATGATTGAAGATCCACTCAACAAGGCACCAATGGCAATACAAGACCATTTTAAGATTGTGTCTAACGTGCGTAAGTTGATTAACAAACCTCTGAAGACTGATAATAATACAGCAGGGAACCAAAGCAAGTTTGCATACGAGTAAATCGAGACCAATTTCGACAATGGAACCAAAAATAGCACTTTGAAGTAAAACTTGAGTAATAAATATAGGAATAGTGGTACTATTATTGTATATCCGTATAGCAAGTTAATTGATGAAACGATCATTTTAAAGTAGTTTATTTTCAAAGAGTCCAAATCATTTTTTAATATCCAACCGCTCAATAAACTCGCAAAAGAGTTGCAGAAGAATAAGAGGAATACCAAAGTTGCCGTTATCCAAACCGAACTATATAAGTCACCCAACTTATTGAAATCGTCAGCTGAAGGTTGACTTATGGGGTTCATTGAGGATACACAGTTTTGAAAAAATTGGTTTGTGTTTATGTCAAAGTATTGTCGGTAGTGATTGACAGAAAAAATACCGCCCTCATATATTTTTTTGAATTGTATTGAAGAAGTGGATGTGGAGGGAATAAATGACGTGTTTGCTGCTGTTGTCGAATTGATATTTATATCTTGTAATTCTGGTTTGGGCGGAACATTAGCGGAATTGGAATTGGAGGAGGTATCCGGTTGGATCATGATATCTTCATCATGATCATCGTCGATAATGAATGGATCATTTGTAGGTGTGTCTAGCTTCGCATAGTGAGACATGGCTTGCAGCTGCAGATCTCTGGATTTAATGCTGTAGCATGAGTGCAAGTTCAGGTTAGCTGGAACTGAGCTGCGCCTGCAGGAAGACGGGCCTCCTCGCCCCCCACCCCTTGCTCCTATTGGAAAAAAACGACAAAAACTGAAAAAAACCAAACGTCGGTCGACGCACCCAGCACGTGACGTAAAGTGACAGGGACGGCGCACACAAACACAAACACGCGGACGCGCAAGCACGCGTACCTGGGCGGCACGACGCGGCACGACGCGGCACGACGCGGCGCGGCTGCAATTGGCAAAGGTGAAACGTGAAAAGCACGAGGCACGAAATGGATCGGCGGAGGACACACCCAAATAGGAAACTTCTCAGGGGCGGCCGAGGTCTGGATTGCTCGGCGGGGACAGGTGATTTCCTCAAATTTGCATTTTCGCATTTTTTCGCATTTTTACGCATTTGGTTTTGGCAATTTTCAATTTTCAATTTAATTTTGAACTACTTTTTACTTTGATTTCGATATGATTTGCGTGAGCGCCTTGTTGTGCTGTGTGTTTTGGTCAAGCTCAGCTTTTCTTGTCCTCCTTTCTTTGCTCTACCTTTTTGTTGCTCCAGCTGTTGTTTCTTGTGTTGTCAGTCAAGCTGGGTAGGCTGCTACATGCTATAGATTCGCATTTCATACAACCCTTTACTTTTGCTCTCTAGTTTCGTTTCCTAGTTTGAGCATCGCACCTATCGCTGCGTCTTATTTACACAGTCAACTCAACTTCAATTAGCAGATCTGAAGTCATTTACTTCTTTTCTATAACCAGTCTTTCATTTTATTAGATCAACTCATTTTTCACTTCTATTGATTTATTTCATTTCAATCATATTGTTGTTATATTTCGCCTCACTTTGCTCAGTTTACTTTTTGTCAAATCAAACTAAACTCCATACACTCACTTAAATTTGCCATTTAGTCATTCGTTTACCAGCTATCCAACTTAGAAAATTCCAAAAAAAAACTTCAAAAAATGAGTATGCCTTCGTTTTTCAAAAATCTAGTGATATCCTTTATTTTATTATCGTTCTCTCTGCAAATGGTATATGGTGCTGATGTAGCATCAAATTCAACTTTATTTAACACCAATAACGAGCTGCCCATTGGTTCTTTTTTTCCGTCAAAATCATCATCTTCCTTGCATGCTACTACTATTTCATCTTCTGAAGTCACCCCCTCTACTACACCATTATCTTCAATTTTATCATCATCTGATACCTCGCATGATCAATTTACATCAATTACAAATAATTTTGATACCGCTTCTTTAAATTATAATACTTTGGTCACACCAAAGTCTTCAAGTACCAAAAATGTTGATTTATTTGGTTATACCCCAACTTCTTCTTCTTCTTCTTCTTCTTCTTCATCATCATCATCATCATCATCATCATCATCATCTTCTTCTTCTTCATCTTCATCTTCATCTTCATCCTCGACCTTCGAGTATTTTCCTAAAACTACCACTGAATCTACAGTTTCATCTTCATCGTCCTTGGAGCCATACTATTTTGCAAGTACATCGTCCTCGTCATCTTCTGAGCCGAGTACAGATAACTTTGCGACTACTTCATCATCATCATTAACATCTTCATCATCATCATCGTCTCCAGAGCACACTGTGGATTATTTCCCAACTACATCATCGTCATCATCAGCATCATCTTCATCCTCTGAAACAAGCACAGATTACTTTCCAACTACATCATCTTCATCCTCTGAAACAAGCACAGATTACTTTCCAACTACATCATCTTCATCCTCTGAAACAAGCACAGATTACTTTCCAACTACATCATCTTCATCCTCTGAAACAAGCACAGATTACTTTCCAACTACATCATCTTCATCCTCTGAAACAAGCACAGATTACTTTCCAACTACATCATCTTCATCCTCTGAAACAAGCACAGATTACTTTCCAACTACATCATCTTCATCCTCTGAAACAAGCACAGATTACTTTCCAACTACATCATCTTCATCCTCTGAGACAAGCACAGACTACTTTCCAACTACATCATCTTCATCCTCTGAAACAAGCACAGATTACTTTCCAACTACATCATCTTCATCCTCTGAGACAAGCACAGACTACTTTCCAACTACATCATCTTCATCCTCTGAAACAAGCACAGATTACTTTCCAACTACATCATCTTCATCCTCTGAGACAAGCACAGACTACTTTCCAACTACATCATCTTCATCCTCTGAGACAAGCACAGATTACTTTCCAACTACATCATCGTCATCCTATGAACCAACGACAGATTATTCACCAACTACATCGTCTTCTGAAACAAGCACAGACTACTTCCCAGCATCAGCGTCGTCATCAGAGCAGCCTATTGTCGCACCATTTGCTTTTTCGGCAACTACTTCAGATGAATCGTCTTTATTAGCTTCCTCTCCAACCGGATTCGCAACAGACTATTCTGCACTTGCAGCTTCACCAACGGCAGGAACATCGTCATCATTATCCTCAGAATCCTTTACAGGTTATTTTCCAACCCCAACAGTATCATCTTCATCAGAGCAACCTATCATCGCACCATTTGCTTATTCGGCACCTTTTCCTACGGTTGACGAATCTTCTTCGCAATCCTCATCTTTGGTTGAAGTAGCTTCAAATGGACCTTTGATTGATACTCTTAGTTCTGCAACTCAACCATCATCTTTATATTCGCCTGGTACCATTACTGCAGTCGATGAAACAGCAATTTATACTCCAACCTCATCAGCTAGCGAGAGTGAACCAACTACATTTGATATTACCAGTTCAATTACAGATAATACATCCTATGGGTTACCATTATTAACAACTACTTCTGGTGAAGCAACTTTATCGAGCCCTGTAACTCTTGGCCCTATTGCTCCATCGTCTTACAATTCTAATTATGATCCTAGTTACGCTTCGACTACTACTACAGATTCTTTCCCTGTTACCTTTGGTCCTGCAAATCCATCGTTGACTAATGAAGGATCTACATCTTCGAGCACTTATCCAGTTTCTCAATTTGATACCGAGTCAAGCACATCTAGTGAATTTTTATCCACTGATGAACCAACAATTTCAACTTCTACTGGTTATGGTTCGGAAATGCCATTTTCTAGCCCTTTAACCTTAGATTCTTTGCTTGAACCCTCAACTTTTGCTACTGAATCATCCTTGACCTCAACGACTCCAATTGAATCATTCACATCAATTTCTGAAATCTCAGTTGAAACATCATCATTATCTCTTTCTCCATCGTCACAAACTCCGGCAGTATCATCTCCTATTGAAACAACATCATATTCTGTCGAAAGTTCTGTTGAAACCTCATCTTCAGTCGAAAGTTCTGTTGAAACCTCATCTTCTGTCGAAAGTTCTGTTGAAACATCGTCCTCTGTTGGAATTCCGGTTGATGCATCATCTTCCATCATAATTTCCACCGAAAGTTCTTCTTTTCTTTCGTCAGCACCTGAGTCAGTAATTTCGTCATCATTTCAAGCTATAATAGCAACATCATCATCTTTTGTTACATCTTCGTCAGCAATTGAAATTTCCACATTGTCTTTAACCGTATCATCGACTGGCTCGACTTCCGCTTCTTCATCAATCGATTCAGCATCAAATGATTCATCGATTATATCGCTAGTAGTTACTTCATCAGTTGTCTCATATTCTAAAACATCACCCGCTGTTTTACCCTCAGAAGCTCCCCTACAAATAACTACAAACGTTTCAATTCCTACCAACACTTTGACGACGACTTTTTCGATATCAACCACGCAACAATTATTGACTGCAGTTACTGCACCATCACCATCATCATTGTCATCAATGTCTGTTGCTACTGTAAGCTGGTTGCCAACATACATTATTGCTCAAAGTAGTTCAAGCACTAGTATTTCTTCAGCTGCATCAACGACTAGTGTGGTCACAACGGCACTACCAAAGGCTATTATGCCAGCACAGACAGTTTCGTTAGTGACTGAAAATAAACTTATTACGATTGGATTTAAGAAAGCATTAAATTACGCATTTATTGTTGAAAATTCATTGGCGTCAGCACAAATTTTTGAATATTTACCCAAAGTTTTATCTTACGCTTTCCCGGATGTTGATGCATCGGCTATCGTTGTTCAAAAATTGGTTCCATATTCATCAGTTGAAATTGACTATATTATCACGGTTGCAGAAGTTTACTTTGATAATTCTTATATCAGTAAATTACAAGATGAATTACCCGATCTTAACTCTGATATTTATAATAATCCAGATGAAACACAAAAGCAAATGGCAAATTTAATTGATCCTAAAATTCCAGTTGACAATTTATTGGATTCGATAAACAGAGCTTCAGATAATACTAACAATGGATCGAGTTCAGATGATTCGGAAAATCAGGATTTAATTGCCATTTCATTAGGTTCGATTGATTCAGCTGCAATATCTGCATCTACTTCACCAACTGTTAAAACATCAAACCACAAGTCTATTGTTGGTATTGTAGTTGGTTGTGTCGCAGGTGTTGGTATCTATATCGGCGCAATTGTTTATTTTTTTAAGAAGAGAATCAGAAATGAAACAAGGGAAAATACTATACCTAATAATGATTTTTCATCATTCAGTGATGAATCAGTGTGTTATGATAGAGAAAAACTACAGTATAGTGGATCCCAAGGTGATGTTAGATTGTCGGATTCTGAATCTGACAAGCCAAATAACCATAGCTCGTTATCAAATATTTTAAGCTTTATTCATAAACCAAAAGATGAGCAGCCAAGACATATACCTGAGATATCCGCACCTATAAACGTTAAGAGTTCATTAGGATGGTAATAAATTTTCGAATTACGATTTCATACTTTCATTCAATTACTTTTATACTTCTATACTTCTAGTTCATATTTACTTTCAATTCGCTTTTAGTTGTTTTATTTTATCCTATATATTCACTTATATCAGTAAATAAATATATTTTTAAATTAACAATCCCGATTCTTCGTTGAGGAGAACGAGTAACTTTTCAAAATTTAGTATGCTGTGCGTCATTTTCTCTAAGAACTTATCATCATCACTCGCAGAAATCTGTAATAACTCTTTTAAATAATAAAAGCAGACACTATTTTTAATTAGCCCATTCTCAATCCACCAAACACCTTTTTTATCACCAGCCATGATCCACGATCTTTCAATTTTACGGAGCTCTGTGAACTTTTCTAGTGTGATAAATTCAGACTTTAATTTATTCTGTAATACCGAAGGTAAGGTTTTTGACATCTCATACTGTAACAACGCATCTAGGATTTTGAATTCCAAAGATACAGGCCTAGCATTCGTGTTTGAGATGCTATCAAGTGTAGCATTATGTACAAAATTAACCGTGTTTGCCAATCTTTTAAACAATTCTGAATCATCAATTTCTTGCGGCTGGTCAGAAAAGAACAAACTTCTTCGATATTCGTAATTCTGCCGTAGCTTTACCCTAATGAGCTCGCAGAGTGAATTTTTCATGTACTTGTGCATCTGAATGTACTTCACCATTCGTATCATGTTTCTGTAAACGCATAGAATCTTGGTACGTTTAGTATCGTTATTAGCAAGGAGTGAGTCGTAGGTTAATCCGTTTGTCAATGGGTAAGCTCTTTTCAACGGAGACTTTTCGTACACTAGTTTTTTTGTGTCGTTGGTGAAAAGAACGCCGGGCTGAATGCGTTTAGCTGCATTGGCGTACGTCTTGGGTTGGTTCATTATTGGTGGGATGCAGGTGGAGTCGGATTGAAAGTGAAAAAATTCAGCCACTTTCGCTCAAACATAGATTCGGACGTATGAGAAGGCAGTTTGGTGGGCAACTTGAGTCAGCAATAATTCAAAGCTGACGTTCAGATTACCATTAAGGATGCAGTTAAGAACTCTTAACAAATTAATCATATTTAACATTAAAGATGTCAAGATGTTGAAATGACATGCGTGTGGAAGATATTCTACAGAGGTCTTGCTCCAGTTAAAATTGTCAAAGTTTGAAGAGCAAATTGAACGTCCGACGCCAATGTCATAAGAATCATAGTTTAATTTACTATGACCCAAATAAAAAGAAATGATGATGTTTGTTGTTTGATTTGCTAAGTTTTTAATGTTTCCGGAAAGGCAGTTACAAAATCTGATCGCTTGAAAAAAATATGACATTGATCAATAGTGCTATTAACGATAGTAATGTACTAACCGAAAGGATGGAAAAGTGATGTTTTCTAAATCATTTGTTATATAGGGTAATTAGGAGATATCCTAAAAACATTACAAATTTTGATCCTATTCCAAACGCTCTACTGTGTTCGACGATCGTGTCTCACCATAGGATAACGTGAAAGTAAAGAATAAATATCTTTTTCCCTACTCGCTAACTTTGTAGTTCGATATATGATCAATCCATCAATAGAACAGCACTGAGTACTGGAAGCATGATTCCAAGCTTAGGACTGGTATTGCATACACGAGAAGAACCAGTAAAGAAGATTCTCTTCCGAGTAGCAGACGATGCGCCGATTTTAATGTGTTCGGGCACGCTGACTATGGCATGATTTTTCAACCTCCGTCAGTTGTAACGATACTGACATGGCTTTGCTGCTTTTCTAGCTCTCTTGACACAATCTTCCGCTGGATATTCAGGATCCAATGGCTACTGAAACGGAGAAGTACGGTTGTCCATTTGTCAATGGCAGTTTGGTCAGCAAGGCACTCACATATACCAGTTTCTGGGACATTGGTGTATCCAACATCCAAGTTTCAACTGATATCAAGCCCGAAGAAATTTTAGTTAGAGTCAAAGCCGTGTCAATTAATCCAATTGACATTATACTACATCGTTTGAGTTTATTTTTTGTAGGAGATTACAGGAAAGTTTTAGGTGGTGATTATTCAGGTGAAGTCGTTAAAGCTGGTGATAAATCAAGCTTCAAAGCAGGTGACTCCGTGTATGGGTATAGGCTTGCACCGTTGAGCGCTCAAGGAACGTTTTCACAGTATATCGTTATCAATCCAAAAAAGGTAATTCTTTGTGATAGGATACCAAAGGAAATGTTATTTGAACAGGCCGCATCTTTGGCATGTGCATCAGCCACAGCTTATGGAGTAATCAAATTAGGATTAGAAAATCCACCTGATAATTTAGCCGGTGCATTGAAGAGTAAAAGAATTTTTATTGTTGGTGCTGGCACTTCAGTTGGTTCATACGCTGTTGAAATTTGTAAGAAGTTCATGGGAGCAGAATCTGTCGTTGTTACATGTTCATCGAGATCAGCTGCAAAGCTTAAAAATTTGGGTGCTAATTTGGCTATCGATTATACTGAAGGTGATATAAAGACTGTAAATAGAGTTCTTGAAGATGTTAAGACAAATGGTAAGTTTGATATGATTATCGACTGCGTTAGAAGTAACTGTTTTTTAGATTATTTGGATGTCATTCTTAAGAAAAAAAGGCACGGAGGTTCATATAACCAGGTCTATGGTTCGAATTCAATGAACTACAAATCATGCAGTATTTTCTCTATTATTCTACCAAATTTTAAGTTTTGGAAGTATATGTTTCTCTACAGGTTCAATCTTTTGGACCATTTTCTTAATGTTTTCAAGCTATCTTACGATGCCACCTTTGCGCCAGTTATTCATTCAATGTGGGAGATGAACACACTTGAAACTCCGATTGATAGCATGTTTCAAGGGTGGACAGACTATAATAAGGCCATCGATAGAGTCGCTACGTCTGCTGCGTCGGGCAAAGTCGTCTGCATACTTTGACCCCTGAACTGTCCTAGGCTATATAAAACAACGTTAGTTTACTAATTGTTCAAGAAAAGAACGGAACCGGCGCCGGAAGTAAGCATACTCCCGGAAATAAGCCTGGGTGCGGCAATAAGAGATTCTACTCTTCAGAAGCTATAAATCCCGGAGCCACTGCCTCATCCCACAGTGTGTTTGGATTTGATGTATTCTCTGGCCAGCAAACATGTCTGCAAACTCCGAATTACCCATTGAAAATAATCTATTGAAGATTAAGGCAATCACCTATCAAGGTTACAAAACTCCATTGGAATTGAAAGAAATTGAAATTCCAGTAGATCCAAAGAATGTCGTCAAACCAACTGAGATCTTGGTCAAAGTCAAAGCCACCTCTTTCAATCCGATTGATTGTATCCTCAAATGCTTAAGTTACAGTTTTCTTGGCGCCAAAGATAAAGTTATTGGTGCCGATTTTGCTGGTGTCGTTGTTAAGGCGGGTTCAGAGACAAAATTCCAAGTTGGTGATAAGGTGTATGGTAACCTTCTGAAAATAGGTAAGAGAGGTTCTTGTTCAGATTATATTCTATTCGAACCCTCAACCGCTGATTCATGTGAAAAGATTCCCGACGGAATCTCATTTGAAGAAGCGGGCTCGCTGACAGTGGTATCAGATACCGCTTATCAGTGCTTGAACTCTTACAAAGGTGAAACATTAGAAAACAAGAATGTTTTAGTTTTGGGTGCAGGTACCTCTGTTGGTACTTACACTGTTCAATTAGCTAAACATTATTTCAAAGCTGCTAATGTCGTTGCTACTTGTTCATCGAATTCATCACCAAAAGTTTTAGATTTCGGCGCCGATTTAACAATTGATTACACTAAGGGTGCAACTCATAAAATTAACCAGATTTTGGAGTTCGTTAAAGAGAATGGTAAATTTGATGTTATTGTCGATACCGTTAGGGATGTAAGTGTTTTCGCCTATTTCGATAGCATCTTGAAACCAGCGTCTGAATTCGGTTTATTATCACAAGTCAGTGGTTCAACAGTTATCGATTACACCAATATTGGATTTTCAATTCTTATACCAGGATGGGAAATATTTTCAAACAGAATTAAATACAGATTTGGATATTCGAAATTCGAAACCATCCCAATTTTGTTGGAACACAATCCGGGATACGGCGCAGTTATTGAAAAATTACAAAGCGAGAAGAGATTAAAATTCCCTATCGATTCAGTTAATGATGCTTATACCGAATACCAAAAAGCTTATGATAGAGTTGCATCAGGTAAGGCAAAAGGTAAGGTTGTTTTGAAATTTTAAATAATAAAACCGTTTAACTTTTTTTATTTGTGTTTAAATATTTATGCTATTAATCTTAATTTCATGTATTTTATAAAGCTTAGTAAAATTGAGTAAAATGAAGGAAACTGAGTAGCAAAAAAAGAAAAAGAAAACGAAAGCCGAAAGAAAAGAAGAGTTAAAGAAAGTAAAAAAGGAGCCACAGAAATTCATTAAAATAGAAAAATAACTTTTTCATTAGCTGAAACCAAATCACCGACAATATCTGATTCATCATATGCCGAAACAATTGCTAAACTATCCAGACTTGTCTTATAGTTCTTATCACCAAAGATGCGTTTTATCAATGACTTACCAGTTTCAATACGGCTCATGCTATTAGTTTTATTATCAAGTGAAAATTTGATATCCTTAAACAAATTTTCATTACTTGAGATCCAAGTTGTAATTATGTCGTATGTTTTTGAGTCATTTTCAATATTATCTAGGACAATCCTTCCCACAGATAAGGCCTTACCTCTAATTAAAATATCAAACAATCTCATACCCAATCTGTCCTGCTTTGTTAACTCGCTATTAGTCAGATATAACGTAATTGATGAAATACTCAATGCTGACGGATTCAAAATAGTATCTTCAGAAAAATAGCTTTTAACGTCAGATTTCTCAGTTTCATCGAGAGTGGCAGTTGAATCTTTATTAATATCTTGATTGTTATTAATGAAAATCCCCTTTTTGTAGTTAAAATCTTGACCTTCGGATATTATTCTCGAGAGATAATCATTAGAATATTGTTTTTGGGAGATCGAGAAAACTAACAAATCATTATTCAGAAATGATGAATTATTATATAATGTCTGCAAGTAAGTCTCTGGCAATGTATATAAAATTTCGCAAGTGAACGGAATTTTATTAAAGTGACAAAATAATTTGAAAATACTCAAAATTGAATTCAATGAGTTGAACTCGTGATCTGGTGTCGAGTCGGTGAGCATTGATGCATGTAAAATATCAGCAGTTCTTTCTGTTAAAGTCTTCAAATTAATTGCGTGAACAGGTAATTTGGAGTTTTCTAATAAAATGTCCAACACTAATAGACCATTTGAAACGCTTTCAATATTGTTAACATTAAGAATAAGTTTTTCAATTTTAATATCGTCATCTGTATATTTCTTTCCACTATCTTGTTCATCAACTGCTTGATCTTCATTTTCTGCAGAAACATCGGTATTACCTAATTTCTCCTTTTCAGTTAACCAAGTTTGAACCTTCTCCCTATAACTATCTGGGTAACAATAAATTGTTAAAGGAGTTGTAAAAAAGGTAGTTATCAATGCCATGAAAATGAACATAGAATAAGTTTTTTGAGAAATAATTTTAGCATTCAAACCAGTTTGTAAAACGACAATTTCAACAATACCTTTACAAGACATTAAAACACCGACAGTTAAACTTTCTCTCCAATAAAGCCCACGTAATTTAGCGGCCACCAAACCACCAAGGATTTTACCAACCATAGCAACACCAATCAAACCAAATGCCCAACCCCAATCCAAACCTTTGTTTAGCAAACCTAAATCAACATTCAAGCCTGCAATTGCAAAATAAACAGGCACGAAAATAATATTGACCAAATCTTCAATTCTTGAAGTAAAATTAATAACATAGTTATTTTCCCTTGGAACAATTGTGCCAACGATGAAAGCACCAAAAATAGGATGAACACCAATAATATCAGTGAAGAAGGAAGAAGCAAACACCATTAACAAAATTATCATCATCGCCGATCTTGAAGGTGAGCTGGAGTTAGAATCATCAAATTCTTTTATCACATTTTTGAGGAAGAAGTGTAACGCAATTCTAACAGGGTAGCAAACAAAAATACACCAACCAATTGCAACCAAAACGATATATAGTGTAACAATTGATTGTGATGCATTAGCCAAAGTAATACTTAACGCTAAAAGAATCCAACCCAATAAATCGTTAGTGATACCAGCAGCTAAAACAACAGTTCCTACCCTATCTTTGACCAACCTTAGCTCAGTTAAAATTCTAACCAAAACAGGAAAAGCAGTAATACACATTGCAACTGCCACAAAAACCATAAATGTTGTGAATTTCACACGAGGTAAATCGGGAACATTTACTCTATAATCATTCCATAATCCGATAGCACAAGCACATCCTAATCCAAATGGTACGGCCATATTGAAAAGACCGACGGATAATGCAGTGACAAGATGTTTTTTTATGAATTTAACGTCCACTTCACAACCAACTAAAAACATCAACAAACAGATACCGATATTTGCGACTAATACCAAACCTGGCATTGCATTTGTAGGGAAAACATATTTAGTAAAGTTTGGAATTCGTCCCAAAACCGTATGACTGAGAATGATACCAGTCAAAACTTCAGCTAGCACTCTAGGCTGCTTAAGTTTACTCAACGGCAAATAAATCAATTGCGAGATTGTGATAATAACGATTAACTGGAAGAAAAAAATGGTGTATGGAGAAGAAGCACTGTACTCCAAGGGGTCCATCCCCGCAATAATACCACTAGTACTTCCTGCCATGACGTATCCTGCTTATGACAAAGTGTTGCAAGGGAAAGAAATAGGGATGGTGTAACCGGTAACACGTAAATTGTGTTTGCACTTTTCGAACAGCCTGGTTGTCTTTATCGGTTTCTCCTCCTCACCATGTTTTTTTCTTCTGTTTCTGCTTCACAACTATGGCTCACTATGGCAAACCGAAACACGATGACTGAATGTCGCATATCCACCTTCTCTGTTAGCCAGATTTTTCTATAGACTTCTGGGCCAAGTCCCGAAAAACAATCGTGGTGTTCGTACACTAAGTATCATACGGATATGCGACCACCAACAATTAAACATGAATTGTACAATAAATACCCAAAACGTAGGTATGTATTAACTCATATATATCTGCTTTAAAACTAATTAATTAAGGTTTCGATAACGGTAAATATTGCTACTTTTACTATTGTTACTATTTCTATTTTTATTACTACTACCAATGCCTACACCGATGCAAGAAAAGGACCGATTATTAACGGCATGGCTGAATTTTGAAGCGAATTGAAAATTGCGTGGTTTTTTTAAGGTTATCATCTACCAGAACTACTTCCTTCTTTTCCTCAACTACACCAAATAATACCACAGAAAATGCTGGGTGCTCCCATTAACATTAATAAATGGATCTCTGAAAACCAGGACAAGTTGAAACCACCAGTCAACAACTTCTGCCTTCAGAGAGGTGGTTTCACAGTCATGATTGTTGGTGGCCCAAACGAAAGGACAGATTATCATATCAACCAAACACCGGAATGGTTCTACCAATTCAAAGGCGATATGCTTTTGAAAGTTGTTGATGATGGCAAGTTTAAGGATATTCCAATTAAAGAGGGTGAGTCTTTTCTTTTACCAGCAAACGTTCCGCATAGTCCCGTAAGATTTGCAGATACCGTGGGTATAGTGCTGGAACAGGATAGACCTGAAACAATGCAGGATAAAATGAGATGGTATTGCAAGAACTGTGAGAAAGTTTGCCACGAAGATGCATTTCATTGTCACGATCTAGGCACTCAAGTAAAAGCTGCGATTGATAAGTTTGACAATGATATCAAAGCTAGAACTTGTGCCGCCTGTGGTACTGTTAATCAATCAAGACCATAATCTCATTGATAACGCTGTTTACGTTCATGAATTTATGATTACTTACCTATTTATAAAAAACTAATTTAAATGTTCCTTTTTTTTTTTACACATCCACGTCAAAAGCGATTGATAACCAATTGTACAACTTATCATATACAATTACGTTAGCGTTATCATGAGCAATTGCATGGTCAGAATCAGGGAAAATATGAACATCATAGTTCTCAACCCCATTCAAATCAAATTCATTTAGTAGTTGTAACGTGTTTTGATAGTGAACATTGTCATCAGCTGTACCGTGCATAATTAAAAACCTGTATATGTTTTTAAAATTTGGAATTTCTTTAATAATGGCATCCTTGTATTCACCCTCAGACGGTATGTCCATATACCTTTCAGTATAAATTGAATCATAGAGATACCAATTCGTAACTGGTGCAACTGCCATACCGAATTTGAAAACTTCACCCTTATCAAATTCAAGAGTTTTCAATGTTGTGAATCCACCGTATGACCAACCCCAAATTGCAACCTTTTCAGAATCGACATATGATCTCTCATTGATGTATCTTTCCGCTGCTTCAGTTATATCCCTTGGCTCCCAATATCCAATATTATTTTTAGCCCATGACCTATAGTCCCAACCTGAACCTCCTGTGCCCCTTGGGTCAATATAAAGCACAATAGCATCCATTGACGATGAAACAATCTCTTCAAAGCCATAGTTGAACTCACAATTAACCTTTTGAATACCTGGACCACCATAAACGCTTACCAGTAATGGATATTGTTTATTTTCATCAAATCCAATCGGCCTGACTTCAATTACATTGACTGTTACATTATCATGTAATAAAACCGGTAAATAATTTTTTTCTGGCACCCCGTAATTTTCTAACGTATTTGCAACATCCATTGCATTATTTAAATTTGGTAGACTGTCATAATAATCGGGTTCGACTAAAATTTTATTCATCTCAACAAACTTTTCAGTTGGTAACTGAGGACCTAGGTATTTCATTAATCCCCATTTACCGCCATTGGAAATTTTTAATGAATATGAGTGAATATCATCTAATCCAGTTAATCCCATTAGCGTTGAATCGTCCAAGGATGACTTATAAACTTGTCTTTGCAACGAATTACCTGATGTGCCAATAAAATAAATGCTGTTATCATCTTCATCATATCCAACTACACCGCCAATTACATCCCACTCACCGGAAGTTATTAGATCACCTTCAGTGTCGGTTGAATTTTTGAAATGCGATAAATGATCGTGATTTTCATAAACAACATTGTCAATGTATCCTTTGTTATCTGGCAAGACAAAAATATCCCCATTGTTCTTGTACCAACCGTGATAATCGTCAGTGTTGACAGATCTAACAATCGACGTTTTTCCTGATTTGGAATTGAATATACAAACTTGAATTTTTTTACTAGTCCTATCGGTTCTTTTGAACAACAACTCATCAGAATTAATCCATACAGTTTGATAAATGATGAAGTCTTTGCCTAATGATTGCAGATCCTTATCTTGTTCTTCAGGTTGTTTAACTTTAATTAGTTTGTTGTTTGAAGTTTGATAAACATATAATGAGATTATTGGATTACTAAATCCCGGTTTCGGGTACTTTAGTTCATCAACTTTTGGATATTTGTCATTTCCAAATATTTCCAGGTTATAAATTGGTACATCTGTATCATCCCATTTAATGAATGCAAACTTTGTATCATCATTTGACCAGTAAATTGCTCTGTCACTTGCCAAAACTTCTTCTTCATAAATCCAGTCAGGTTTACCATTGAGAATATTATTAGAATCACCATCTTTTGTGACTTGAATGTTTTTCCCCGTTTTAACATTTTTAATCCAAACATTATTCTCGAAATTAAAATATATGAACTTATTATCAGGTGAAAACGCTGCGTAACTGAGCGTGGTAGGCCGTTGTACTTCAATTTTATCTTGCTTTGTGGTGACTGAATAAATAGGTTCAACTTCTAAGGTACTCACGTCAACTAACCAATAAATACCGAAAGATGAATGTCTCCAATGTGATTGAATATTGGAAACAACAATGATTTTATCTAACGATTTAGTGATCGAAACTAGCCTTGGGTTGATCGGTACACCGTTGTATGTTAAGCTATTTAAATCAATGATTTTTTTAGTAAAGTCCGAATTAGACGCTTTTTTTAGCCAAACTATGCTTCCATCGGAATGTAAGTAGTAACCTGGATCGTTGTTTGATGTTGAGATAATTTTTTTATGCGTTTCATCATCATCATCATCATGGTCATTGTTGTCATCGTTGTCATCATCGTGGTCATCAGCGTGGTCATCATCGTGGTCATCATCATCATCATGGTCATCGTGATCATCATCATCATCATCATCATCATCATCATGGTGGTCGTCTTCGCCATCATCAAGCTTATCACTTTTTTCTCTCCGAGCCGTATCTTCATCATCATCACGCTTGACAATTTCGACATTACTTTCTGGAGAAGTTCCCTTGGTTCCCTCGGAAGTTTCACCATTTTCACTTTCTTCACAATCGATAAAATTCAATTGATAATCGAAAACCCAAAACTTACCGGTCCTCATTTCATCCAAACTCATTTTATCCAAATTAACATAGTTTGAGTTATCGTCATTAGTAGGAGTTTCAAACTTTGGTTCCGATGTATTACCGTCAATGTCTCCATATGAGTGGTTAGCACCACCAGGAAGAAGCGAATCATCTCCTGTTCCCGAAAACAACAGAATTGTGAAAATAACCACAATTATGAAAAATCCAGCCATCCCGACTACCAATTTTCTTGATTTATAGGACGCCAAAAATTTGAAAGTTTTATTAAAACTTCTCTTGAACTTCGAAACAAAATCTTCAGGCTCACCCAAAAAATTCAAACCTCTAGACATTCCAGGATAGTAATCAATTTCGGGGTTACCATCGGCCTCTTCAACACCATCAATGTTGAAATCATCAATGTCGTCATTCAGTCTGTCATCATCGTCGTCAATAGAGAAAGCGGTCATTGCCGGTTCCTTGACGACTGTCTTTGGCGTGTACTTGTGGCCAGCGGCGCTTTCCGTAACCATTGAAGCCTACTGCTAGCAGAAACAAGATAAGAGCTACAGGGAGTTGAGTATAGCAAATTGAGCTGAAACTTGAGCCTAATCAGGCATGGGCTGAATATATACGCAAAAGGGGACGGCGTCGCTCTTCAAGTTTTGCATTGAATTTTGAAAATTTTGCTTTAAAGATCAATTATACCGATTCTGCACAGACACTGCAGGGGAATCAGAGTGAAATACAAGTGGATTAGGAACCAGCCATGTCCTCAACTCTATTCGATGACATATTTAATATTGAGTCCTTAGACTCCGCCAGATACGACCGTGTGAGTAGACTGATTGCCAACTCCACCTCTTCAACGGACACAAAGATCACCCTCGATGTGAACCACGATCTTTTCCCCGTTACTGAAAACGATACCTTGACCATCACGCTTGCCAAATCTCTCAATATAGATGACGATTCGTCTGCTATGGATACTGATGAAGTGTTAGGAGCTAGTGGATCATGGAGACCACCGAAGCCAGACCAGAGATCTTTGATGAACGATTACGATTATGTTATGCACGGTACAGTTTACAAGTTTGAAGAAGGAAAGGATGACAGGATTTCAGTTTACTGTTCTTTCGGAGGGTTGTTGATGTGTTTGGAAGGTAATTATAGAAACTTGTCCAATTTAAAACAAGAAAATTTGTATCTTTTAATGAGAAAGTAGTTGTATTCAAATAGCTGTATAAAAACTAAATACCATTTCTTAAATCCCATTCACTTAATCCAATTTCACCGCCAAGATTATCAAAGTTTTCCATCATTGTGCTTCTTTTAACTTCAGCCTTTGCAACAAAATCATCCCAGTAGTCTTCATGAACATACTCAAAATTAGCTTCACCGCCGTAGTTGTGAGCCAGCTGTTCAGGTATGATGAATTGCTTGAACGGTTCATCGAATTTACACTTCTGCTTTGTATACGGGTCAACAAATGGCCAACAAATCTTCAAAAAAATATTAACCAATCCAGGGATATTGATAAATAAAGCACGTCCTAACCGCTCAGGATAATGATATTGTAAAATGTATAGAACGGTCTTACCGATTCCGACTGCTGGAACCTTTGGTTCATATGTACAAGCCTCCGGGTATTTTTTGAAATCCACACAAAGACACAACTTGTCCTGACCCTGGGGCATGAAGTCAATACTTCTTTCCAACATATAGATCAAATGTTGAATTTGTCTGTCCGAAGTTTTGGTGTTTTGTCTACCATTAAGTAAAATTAAACAAGGTCTTTTTTCATCATCAAACCCAAATATTTGCTGTTTACCGGACTCATTTTCCACCTTGACTAAATCGGAAGTAACCTTATCGAATTCGCCACCGGCAATACCAAACTCCCTTCTCCAAGCGATGGAACTTGTAATTCTTTTTATAGCGTCATCCTCTTTCCAATTGCAGGCACGTAAATATCTTAATAGACACTGTTTGGAAAGCCATGCTTTTTCGTACTTGTTCAGCGGCTTGTAATCATTTGTGGGACAGCCTGTCTCACAAACAGGATACTTTTCAGTTTCTTTGAAATGCTTGAGAACATTCTGGTACACTGTTTGATGCTCTTCCGTTTTGATGTCTTCGTACTCGGGCTGAAAATCCAGTGTTTTTGGGGGTTCTTCAAAAGTTTGGGTGATCAGCGGTTTGGTTTCATCCACTTTCCACTCCTTCAAGGGAGCTGCTGCCTTTCTACCAAAACCAAACATGCTGCTGCAAGATGTTTTACATAAAAGTTTAAAAGCGTATATATATTGGTCCCGAGTCTACAAAGAAATCTACCAGCACAGCACAGCACCAAACAAAACAAAGTGTCGGATATACGAAGACAATTGTCATCCGCGTTCTCTCTCTTTCTCTCTCTCTCTCACTCCTTCTTGTCCTTGAACACCATACCGAAAGCCCAGTCCAGCATCTCACCAACGGGTTCGTCAAAGACATATGGCAAGAAGGGGACAACAGCCAAGCCTAGTCCAACGGGACCGTAAGTCTTGAGTGGTTTGTTGGCAGAGTTTTTGAACAACAACGAGGAATAACGAACTGTGGAGTGGATGGTAAGTGCAGGAAGTCCCATGGAAGCAATACCCTGGAACAGTGCTCTTTTGAAACCAACCAATTTCCAGTCTAACTCGTTGTACTTCTCAAGTTCTGCAGTATTAACTGCCGGTTTATCATCCCATGGCCGCAAGCCTGGTCTGTATCGGCCCTCTTGACGTAGTTTGGCCCTCCATGCCTCGTAGCTCACGTCTCCTATCAGATAGGTCCAGGAGATACCGTAACAGAATGTCACCAACTTGGGATGTGCAACTGGTCGGAAGGACTCTCCGATGTCCGAGGTGTACGCCACATATCGATGTGATGCTAGAAGAATGGTTCTGATTCTGTTGGCGTAAGCAGTGTACCTAAGTGCTGTATCAGTTGATGTTTCGGAGCTATCCCGTGAAGTGTTATCCATGATTGCAGAATAAACAGTGGATGAGGCAGGGGTAGCAAAAGAAGAGAAGAGAGGATCGGTGAAAGGCCCTTCTCTTTCCCCCCTCTATATATAGCCAGCCAGCCTCGCCTCGTGATTCTGTACAAGACTGCCCCGCTTGGTCGTAATATGTGTGTGTCCGCAGATCCTTTACTTCCCCCACGACTTAAGTATGCCAAAACTGAGGTTGACTATGACGCCGCTGACCACGGCCATGCGTGTCCGTTTGCCAAACACACCTCCAACGTCAAGGAAGAGCAATAGTAACGCAAGACCCCCGAGGGCAAATCCAACACACACCCCGATGAACATTTCCTTGTGCACTTGCGTGTCCCTTTGAACCAGCTGTTCTCTTACGTTATTCCCAGCGCCGTTAAACTCTGTAGTTTGCCCAGTTGTATCTTCTTGTGTGCCGGCTTCATTGTCAAGATTGAACCTCATGTTTGCCGGAAACTCATCGATTTCGTGATTGACACTACTATCAATCCAACGGTCTTCGAGTTCTCTAATCTGGGCAGGATTTGCACTGCTGGGCAACTGAGACCCATGCAATCTGAAAAACTGCCTACGCAAATCTTCGATATCATCAGCACTGAAGCCCTGCGAAAGCAGCCTGTCAAAACCCTTTGGTGCTTCTGTTGTTGATTTGATCGGTTGTCGGTCCAGTTTCTCCTCCTCTGCAAGCTCTGCTGCAGTAAGTTCATCACCGATGATACAATGAAAGTAAATTCTGATCTCTTGGACATCGTGTTCATCTTCATCAAAGCTTTTCTGTAGGTATGCAATTTCCTTGGTGAAATCGGTGTGTGACATCAACACACGCCCATTGTGCAACAGTTTGAGTCTCTTTCTGTTCAACTCAGGGTACATGGCCCTTACTCTGCGTCTAATGTACGACGTTGGCAGATTCTTGACAATCTCAGAATCTGAGTCGACCTCTACAACAGTGTCCTTAAGCCCATTGACATACCTGACCACCAACTCTACCTTCATGTCTGCCTCTATATGGGGTAAAAGCCTCCCAAGAAGAAACCCTAAGCTCAGCTGGCCACCGGAAAGCTCAGCTGCTCTTACTTCAGCAGTGCAACACAGAAAGGGTGCGACTATAAAAGAAGAGCGTTTTTCCCGCAGTATACACCATCTCCATCTTCCTCATGAAGTTTCTTCCTTCTGCATTAATCAGTGCGGCAAACCAGTGCTATACGTGTTGCTTTGGCTATTATATAATATGGTGTGAAGCGTCATGCACGAGGTGAGAGAAAAGGGCCGATTACCCAGAACCGTCTTAGTGCCTATTGGTTGCATTTGCCCCTAGTGGCAGTTTCCACTTGCAATCGAGGGCCGGTGGGTTCAAACATTTATTCCGTGACAACAACAACACTACTGAGAAAGTACTAGATTACATCACGCTATAATAAATTAAAATTACTTAATTATAACTATTTAGTTAATAATTGGAGTGTAGAAACTATCTAATCATGTAACTTTTTGGTTTGAACGGTTGCAGCGAGTAAGACGCCAGGTAACTCTTGATCACCACAGTTGAACATAAGCTTGACTCCAGACACAATTGCAAGCGTTAAGATTATCGTAGTCCAGAAAAGCATGTTGAATTGTGCTGAATAATCGCCCTTTTCACACGATGTACCCGTCCAGTAACTTGTTCTTTCGCTGTCGTCTTTGGTTGCAGAACACAGACACTTCCAGCACGATCCAACTTGCGAACAAGTACCGTGACCGGAGCATGCATCTGTCGAGTCAATGCAGGCTAATTGGTTGGCAAAACAACCATTACTTGAGGTGACTGATTCGAAAGCTTCTGATCTTTTGCTGAGATTCTTTTGAATTTGGAAGTTCAGCTTGTTTTTCAAGGTCTCTAACGATTGATCGATCGGCAAAACAATTATTGTTGCATCCAAATCATGGCTGTATCCCTCAAGTTTTTCATACACAACCCTAGAAATAATATTTAGGCAAGTGGTGTAGGTTTGAGTTAAACCTGTTTTTTTGAAAATCGTGATGAGTGAATCCAAGTTGATGATTACTTTATCATTTAGACCATTATTCTCTAATTCGTTATTGAGGAAAAATTCTAATTGTGTTAGTTCATTAATGAATGATTCGTCATTGATATAATCGATGGACCTTTTGTTAATTTTGAGTACTGATTCATCGAATTGGTTATCATTATTGGAAATGATGACATCTTTTAGTTTATTCCATAGATTTTCAATCTTGTTTGGATCTTCTTGATGAAAGTATTTGCGCCACAAGTTTTTCAAATATGATGATTTTTTGTTGGAGTCTGATAAAACCGTGATTTCATTCGACAACTTAGTCAAAGAATAACCTGAATTTTTGCCTAATTTGGCGAGTTTACTAGGAACGTCTTTGATAAAGGATTTGAAGAGTGACGATTGTCTGTCGTCCTTAATTTCAACATCAAATGATGGATGCACATTGTAAGAATTGAAAAAAGCTGTTGGATTTTCAACTCCGTTAACAATCAAGATAAGCTTCTTGTTGCCGGAAACACCGTCGTTATCGTTGCCAAGCATAACGTTGTTTAAATCCTGCACATCCTTGACGTTGTAGTACTGGGAGATACCAAAGTCATAGGCCAAGTTCAATGTTGCATCTGTCTGAGGTATAACGGGATGTCCAGTGTCATCGGCGTTGAGCCTAAACACTGCAGCATTCTCAATGGCAACCGCAGAGTGCAGTAACGCCAGAGCAGTTGTGATGGAAAATTTCATTGTCTATAGAAGCCCTAGCAGCACGATACGACAGAGCAGAGGTCTGTCTGCACAGCAAAACGGTAGAGCAGAGAAAAGAAGCAGCACCCGTCGTGCACAGTAAAATCATCACGAAGGCCCTCGCGGCAAAGAGGACGGGCGGTGTACGGTTTTCATGCTGCGGCACGGGCAGAAGAAGAGGAAGAGGCAGGACATGGCCGACACAGACGGACCCAGGGTTCCCAAGAGCATACAAGAGGCAAGACAGAGGAGACTGGGCAGCGGAAAGGAGGGCACCGGCGAGGAACATCGTGCAGAGAAGCTCAAGACGCTGTTTGATCCGACAAAGTCTGTCAACGACGAGCTCAAAAGACAGATTGTCGACAACATCACATCTGTGAAGGACCGTTTTGAATGAGATAAGTCGCAGGCAGCTTGTATGCCGGAGACAATTCGCCCAGTTTGGTTTAACGTGTATATATATATATATATATATATATATACCAGCTTGCTTTTACTAGTTAAAATTAGTTTAGAAAATATCATGACAGTTTCTGTCGTTTGGCCTCTTCTGGCCTAGAAACCTCTTCCTCAGCAACTTCATCGTAGTCTTCGTCATCGCTCGAGTCGATGAACTCGTACTCGGCCTGAACTTTTACCGTCTGTTGGATATCACTCCACGACCTGACCACGCTGTCCATCCTTTGGTAATTATTTCTTCTGGGCTTTCAAACGTTCTTCCTTTTCAAGCGTCCGTCTATCCCCCTTGAGCAACTCCAAATGTCCCACCTTGGATCCAATGAGTTTCTCCGTATTACTTGCTAGTTTCGCCTGGTGCACCTTTGCTAGTTTGTTCACCCGTTTCTCCTTTGCAGTGACGTTTTTGACCTTGTATATCTTGGGTGCTGCAGCCTTGGGGTTCCGTTGGCGTTTTGTCACACGGTGTGCCTTCTTCTTTGCAAGCTTGTTGCTCCCCTGTACCATCCTACGTGCTCAAAGAAAAGCGGATGTAGGGTGATTCGAAAAAGATTGATAACGAAAAAAATTTTATTTTATTTTACTTTATTTTATTTTAGTTTACTTTATTTTTACACAGCGAAAAATGCTCTCAATGTACACCGCATTTTTTGTCTTAGTTGCAGACGTACTTCGATGTCTTGACGTCGACACTGGCCACCGCCGCCCCATCCACAAACCAGCAAATGCCGCCCGGAAGCTTGCCCACCAGTTTGTTGACAAGAGCACAAGGTAATTGACTTTGTTCTGGAGCCTCAAAAACTTCCTTCAACGCCTCCGCTTTGCTGGATCCGGTCGCCACGAAGCAAAGGGTGTGGCATTTCGCCAAGTAGTCCAATGTCAGCGTGATTCTGCGTGCTGGTGGCTTAGGCGAGTCGTTCAATGCTGCAACGGATGCTCCACTCTTATCCTTCAATAAGTCATGACCGGGAAATAGCGAGCACGTGTGTCCATCGGGACCACATCCCAATAACACAAGGTCAATTCCATGCAACGGAATTTCAGATTCGTACTCCTTGGCAATCTGCTCATCGGTCTTATCGTCATGCAAATGAACCAACGATTCATTGATCGTCACGACGGTAGGTCCGATTTTGTTGTGTCCTTCGTGGGCCAATGGTTCCAAGATTTGTCTTTCAAACTCTCCAAAATTGGACTCCTTGTCGTTCAAAGGAACAACTCTCTCATCGCTGAAATAAATGACCCATTGTGGCCACTTAACTGCCGCATTCTTGAGTAGTCCCTTGGCTAGAATACTAATCAATGAGCCACCGCTGATGGCGATGGTGAACTTGTCCTTTGTTGCCAACACTGCATCTTGCTGGGTGATGATGAACTTGGCCAATTCCTTGGCAATTGCATCGCTGTTTTCATAGGAATAAACCTTGACCATTTTTTACTGTTGTTGTTTTGTTGTTTGCTATTCCTGCTGAGCTTGTGGTGCCCGTAGTGGCCAGGAACAGCAAGAAGAAAAGCATACGACCTGGCCCAAACGGCACACGCCAACGCCCTCCGGTGCGCCCAGCCCTTCCTCATGCGCAAAACGCTGCTCGCTGCGGATTTCAACAGAGGGGGGAGAAGATAACGAAAAACAGCCCCGGCGGCTCACCTCCATACACACATCCATACACACACCCAGACATGCCACGACATGATGTGAACATCGTGCGAACAAGGACAGGATGTATCTCCTGCAGACTTTCTCGGAAGAAATGCGATGAGAGCAGGCCTAGCTGTTCCTTGTGCATTAAAAAGTGTTGTAAATGCGTTTGGCCTGATTCACCCTTGCAGAGTTTGAACCAGTACTTGAGTCGGAATGGAAGCGACAACCTTGAAGAGCAGATTTTGAAGAAGCAAAGGAGGACGAGAACAGGTTGTTTGCATTGTAAAAAATTAAGGAAAAAATGTGACGATGTCAAACCTACCTGCACCAGATGCCTGAAAAGAAATATTGAGTGTGTTTGGTTATCATCAAATGATGATGTTTTAATGAGGAAAACGACGCCTGTTCATAGGATTAAAACAGTTCCACTGAGGACTAATTCTTTTACTCAGTTAGATCGGTTTGAAGCGCTGCCGGGTGTAACCAATCTTGAACAAACACTGATTTACCATTTGCCTTTAATGAATTCAGATATCGTTTCAAATCAACCGCTGTCTCAGCGTTTTTTGTTTCATATTTTTTTCAATAATGCAATAGCCACATTAGTACCGAAAAGTTCGTTAAAGTTAATTTCAGACCTCACATTTGAGTCCTTAAAAAATAGCAAGGAGTTTAGAAATGTTGTTGCATCATTTTCAGTTGCCTTTTTATACAGCATCGACGATTCAAAGAAAAAGTTGATTGAAAACATCCATAGTAACGCGATGTCAACAGTTCAACGATTGGAAACTAATAATGTATCTATAATTTGGAAACTACATTCACTAATATTCAGTATATTGCGAAAATTATACACTGAAACAGACAACGTAGATTTATTGAATGATATAAACATGGCGCTGGATATTATCTTGTGCCATAATCCAGACTCATGTGGCCCAATGTTTAATTTATTAGTTGAGAGTGTGATCTACCACTTTTCCGTCTCAATTATGGTTGCACCAAAAGAAATACTGGATAAAAAAGATCCATTTATTATATGCGATATTTTAAGGACTTATTTTCCGCAGAATCCAAACCAACATTCAAATCCTTTATTGGAAAACTCTATTGACACATTCATTCTTAGCGCTAAAACGTCGTATGTGTTTAGAAAGAATACCTTTCCAATACAAATACATACCGCGTTAATGGAACAAATAGATACATCACTTGCATTGCTCAATGTTCGGCATATCAATGGCCAGTTTTTTTTACTAAACTCAAAAGGTTCTTTTCAATTCACTGGAACATGTATTACAGATTGCATTACATTACTCGCATGTAAGATGTTACTATTATACTCGGATCCAAATAATAGAGTTGAAGAAATTGACAATGTTGTTAACTTATCGCTGTGCATGCTGAAAAGTTTAACAACTTTCAAGTTGGGAGAGAATGTTTCTGGATTGTGGGGCTTGTTTATATGCGGATTATTATTGAAAACTCAGGAAGGTCAGATATTTTTAGTCAGTTATCTCAACAAACTATGGAATGAATCATCCAACTTGGGATATTTAAAGGCAATCAAGAATCTCAAGTATGCTTGGCAGAAAAGTTTTGGATTAGAAATACTGAGAGATGAAGAGTTTTTGAAACAATTATGTCTAAACTGATTTTTGTACAAAAGAAAAAAGTTTTTATATATTGCTTATCTAAAATTTAAGGACTGATCAATAATTTTACAACAATCAAGTAATTTTTCGTCTTCTAAGTGGGGAGCAATAATTTGTAAATGTCCTACACCACCGTCATACTTTTCTGCATCATAATGTGCATAAATGGACTTCAGTTTTTCAGGATAAACAGCATCATTATCATTGACATCAATATTTGCATCTGCTCTACCATAAGGTATAATTACCGCTGGGAAATCAACTAAATTCCACACAGATGTATATGCTGCAATACCATAATCATCATGTGGTGGTGCGGTACCTGGTGCGCCCGGTGCTAGTACAACATCATACGATCTGAAAATTGTTAGCCATTCATAAGTAGTCTTCTCAATTTCGCCTTTTAACTTGATCAACTCATCGATATCTTTTGGACTTGTACCATATACGTCCATGCCAGGTAGTAGCAATGAATTTATTATTCTTTCACCAGAGCTAATCAGTGAGTTCCACGCTGTGGAATTTTCATCCACGTGGAATAATTTCCATGCTAGAGCCCAACAATTATCTATGGACGGAAAGTTTTTAATAATTTTGACGGAATGGCCATCTTTTTGAAGTTTTTCAACAGTCTTATTGATGATTCTTTTGAGCGGTGGGTGAACAGGTAATGAAGGATCTTCCAAAAAATATCCAATTTTTAACTTAGTGTCAATAGTAATTCCCGTATCTTGATAGTTTATTCTTAAACATGATAAGTCGTATTCCCAAGGCTCATGCTTGAATACTTCCTTTGTTAAGAATTGAAGAGTATCAAAATCATAAGCGAGCGGACCCGCAACAGGTAAAACTCCAACAAATGGTTCTCTTGAGCAATCACTTTGATTTCCCATGGGATATCTATGAGCAGTTGGACGGTAGCCATAGATACCGTTGCACAAAGAAGGAATACGAATTGAACCGGCAATATCAGTACCAATACCAACCAAAGAGCCTCTCATCTTAATCAAAGCACCCTCACCACCTGTACTACCACCTGCTGTCCAAGTTAAGTTATTTGGATTCAAAGTTCTACCAAACAAATTATTCTCTGAATCGGCCGTCATCAGAGTTTGTGGAATGTTAGTCTTCACATAAAACACAGCTCCTAAGTCTGATAACATTTTGACCATGTCGCTTTCCGACGTTGCAGACTTACCTATTTTAGCGACAAGACCTAAAGTTGAATCGTAGCCAGGGATATTAAAACTATCCTTTAAAGAAATCGGTAAACCATGTAAAGGTCCAAAAGGTTTACCATTTTTAGCCAAGTAAGCGTCTAAAAATTTAGCTCTTTTAACACCATAGTCAAACATTAATTCAGTGCAACAGTTTGTCAACTGAGTTGCTATCGCAGCTCTATGAGAAAATGCACTGATTACTTCAACAGCAGATAACGAAGAAGTTTTCAACTGTTGTAATAACTCTTCGACACAGTAATTCTCGGTGATTTTTAATTCAGCATTGGACAAATACTGTGAAGGTACGTCTAATACTGAAACAGGTGTATGTTGACCATATTTTTCTAAGATATTAGCTGGTAAAACCCACTCCTTCGGAATTCTGGAGTCTACTTGTTTTTTTTTCTGCATAGCTTTTTCTTCCCAGCTAGTAGGTACCTTCATTTTCTTCATATGATTTACTTTTCTACCAATAAACCCAAACAAAAAAACAGTTTTTTTTTTACCACCAACTAGAAGAACTTATCATGCCTATTTATATTCCAACCATGCCATCAAAAATCCAAAACATGACTGCAATATGGTTATCTTGAAATCAGTAGCGCAGCCGCAATGTCTCCGGCGCTTGCGCTAAACGGTAGTCGAGGCCAATAAGCAGCGATAAGGGAAGATCTGTAAGCTCACCAAATAGGGAAACACAATCAGTTTTGACGTTCTTTTTTCAGACAAGCGCTTGCGCTATTGCTATCTATGGGCCCGGCACCCGATTAAAAACCTTTCTTTGTGCTACACCGTGTATTTGTCTGTTATCAATCAGCAGCAATGTATTGAAAATTCTCTTTAATTTATAGTATAAATATGTTACCTTAGCCTGACGCAACCCAACCTTTTACTGTAGATTTTTGGTACATCCTTTTACATCTAATTACACATATAGCAAACCAGAATGGTCTTATTTGACAGAAAAAGCTTGCTCAACGACGTAACAGTTCCGGGAACAACCGTGTTGGTTGGTGACAGCAGCGGAATCAAACTTTTAGGGCTCAACAGTTCCAAAAACTCTGAGATTATTCTTTTTCCACAACCGTCTTCAGATCCAAATGATCCTTTGAATTGGCCAAAATGGAGAAAACAGCTGCATTTCTGGACCTTATTTTTTTTTGCTTTGATTTTAGCTGCGGTATCTAACTTTGTTGGCCCAATTTACGTCTTACTTTCCGAAATTTACGGTGTTTCACTTAATGCTTTAAATACTGGTGGTGCTTTAGTTTTCTTATTTTTGGCTGTTAGTTGTTTGGTTTGTCAACCAATTGCAACTGAAATTGGCAGACGACCAGTTTACTTAATTTCAACGTTGCTATCTCTTAGTGCAATGGTAATTTATGTTGCAAAGTCAACTTATGGCTGCTATATTGGATTTTCGGTACTCATTGGACTTGCTATTGGCCCAATTGATTCTCTAGTTGAGGTCTCAATCACTGATATCTTTTTTTTACATCAACATGGTAGATATATTGGATTGTATTCACTTACATTAGGTCTTGGATCTGCTTTTGGCCCCTTTCTGGCTGGCTATATTACCGATAGTCTTGGGTATTTGTGGAATGGTTACATCGCAATAACTATCCTTGGTGGCCTTTTTATCATAGAAATTTTTTTTTTGGAAGAGTCATTTTATTTAAGGAAGCATGAAACACCTGAAACTACTGATAAACTTTTATCAATTGCTCTATCAAATATTACACATCAATCTATTGCTGACAGCGACTTAGTTGATAGTAGCATCAATAATGAAAAAAATACTGTTCTTGTTGAGTCTGAGGATCTGGAAGCTTCTGACAATTTTAAACCGAAGACATATATAGAAAGGTTAAAACCATTTAGTATCTACAACACTCCATTTGGCCCCTTTAAAATTCTAAAGGCTCTTATGGTCTTAAGATATCCCGCTGTTCTTTGGTGTTCAGTTGTTTATGGTATTCAAATTTGTTGGCTTTCTTTGATTACTGTAACTGAATCTGAGTTCTATATGGCCTCACCATACTTTTTTAGCGCAGATTCAGTTGGTTTATTGAATCTTGCAATGGTGGCCGGCACTGTTGTTGGTGGTACCTACGCAGCATCATCAGATATTGTACAACTTTATTTTACCAGAAAAAACAATGGAATTTTTGAACCTGAGTTCCGTTTATTAATGATACCAGTTTCAGCTACCTTCAATCTTGCCGGCATTATAATGTACGGATTAGGTCCGTACTATAGTGCAAGCTGGGCAATCGGTGCAGTTGGCATAGGTTTTATTTCGATTGGATTATGCAGCATCAGTTCCATATCTTTAAATTATGTCTTGGAATGCTATCCAAAACAGGCTGGTCATACAATGGCAGCTGTTTTATTTGTTAGAAATTTAATGGGTATGGTGTTCACTTGGGTTTTTCAGTATTGGCTGGAAGGTGTCGGTGTGGCTGGTACCACTGGGATGCTTGCTGCGTTTTGTTTTGTCATTAACGGTTCTTTTCTTATAATTTACTTATGGGGTAAGAACTTCAGGAAATTCACTCAGAAATGGTACGAAGATGCTTGTTCAGTTCAACAGTAAAGTCTTTTGTTTTTATTTATATGTCTACATGCTTGATGCTCTATAATAATTTATTGATCTAATGTATTAAATTTACATAGCAACTTTAATATATTAATCATCGTCTCAAAAAATTGAAAACTTTTTTGATGCGTTCCAATAATTCAAACAGACTCTTCAAGTTGGGGCCATCACTATAACAACTTACATGTTAATATCCAAGCACTCGTCACTACTTTCACTGCTCTCCAAACCCTGGTATAGTGACCTCTCCTCCAGAGCTCTGGCAACTTTGATTTCCACTTCGTCGGATTCCTCGAAATCGTTCAAACCGTCCAAAGTAGTCAACTCTTGCACCTCCCAATCCTCACCAATCCGATTATTGACACCGGCACTTCGCAAACTCATAACGTCGTCAAGCATACCCCCCAAACGTGCTCTAATGTTCCCGCTGATACCAGCGTAACTCGTGTCTGCAACACCGGTAACTCTGCGAATGACTTCTTGACGCTCAATATCCGTCACTTGTTTCTTCACTCCTCTACTAAATCCAGCTTTACCGACGCCATGTCCAACACTCATACCAACTTTGACCAATGTCTCTAATTTCTTGTTTGAATTCGAAACTAGATCTCCATCCCATTCAATCTTCGATTTGGGGAATACAAGTATAACTGTAGATCCACCAAACTTAAAATACCCTAATTCCTGGCCTTTTTCCACATAATCGTTTAATTCAACACTAATGATGATACTACCAACCATCATGGCACCAACAAGAATGATTTCAACATTCCCATATTCTTCAGTCTCTAACGTAACAACGGTACGTATGTTTTCACCAAACACATCAAGCTTGGACCTAATAGCCATGGGATTGACCGTATAGTACGATCCATGGATGTTCGTGATTTTAGCAATCTTCCCGTTTAGCGGAATGTGCACACGATGATAATCCTGTGGAGCAAGTCTGAAAATCGCAATTGAGTATTCATCCGATTCAGGGCGATTCATTTTACAAAGCAACTTATCAATTGTAAATCCGCTACCTTTAATCCACAACGTTTTAGCAGTGGTGATATTATCAAACACCACCAATCTTGAATCTGCGACGGAGACGACAACATCATTATTCACTCCACCTTCTAGTGGTCTTGCACCGGGTTTCAATTTCCTACCAAAAAAATCGTTAAAAGTTTCATAGTGTGACAGATTGGGATCCAAGCATTCATTCAATGTCGATTTCAACCCATGAAACTTTACAAATCCAGCAATCTTAGAGGATGACTCAGGTTTGTCGTACCTTTTACCCTGCTTGATTGATAAAAGTCGTAGCATTTTCTTAATCTTCTCACTTGAGTTATCTGACTTAATTGACTTGTACAGTAATCTAATACCTAATTTAACAAACGCAGACATCTTTTCCTCCAACACCAATCCAGTTTCACGATCCTGAACAAGAATATGTGCGTTGTTACCACCAACCGTTAACCTACCATAAGCTATATGTGCAAGAACCTTGCTGTACCACCTTCGAGATGCATTGTTTGAAGTGGTGTAATGTTTGTGTAGAAAGTGGCTAGGATTTAAATTCAACGTACATATTGATAGATGTTGTAATGCAGAATTGTTTAGTTTATCGGTTTTATTACAATAAGGACAATTTTCCTTTTTCGGCTTAAAGTCTAAATTGAGATGCAGCTTGTATAGAGAAGAAACTGGGACATACTTGAACCTGATCGACAATTCAGGAGAGAACTTCTGAGCCTTGATCATTTTCTTGGACAATGCATTTGATGAAAATATTAATGGCAGTTTTTTGTATGACCATGAATCCAGATAATTAATTTCTGATTCATCGATCAGATCATTGATTTTAATTGCGTTGTAGCAAATGTCATCATTATAAGTGAAGTAATCAAAATCATAGATTGATAGTCTGAGATCAAAATTGAACGAATATTTGCTAACTCTGATATTAATCAACTGATTTTTCCATGATGGATTCAATGCATGTTTGCAGACTGCAGTTTTAAAAATTTGCTTAGAAAATGAAACAACAACAAAAGGATCCATATCGTAACCTAAACGAGTTGAATTTTTGAAAGGTGGTAAACCAGTTGCCGATTCAATTTGTAAAATTAAAAATCCGTCGGTATCATCATGATATATATCAGGATTTTTAGAAAGGTTTGAACTAGATGGGTATGTGGATGATGAAACCAAACTTGATGAAGATGCAAAATTAGAATTGGAATTAGAGTTAGAATTGAAGTTAGAAGAATTTAAGTAAATATTAGAATTAGAATTAAAATTAGAAGAAGAATTGGTGGTGGAATTAGAACTGACAGCAATTTTTTTTGGTTTCAAATATTTGGGAAGAGCCTTTTTCGAGTTTAAATTTATATTGGAAGCTGAAGTGACTGAAGAAATTGAAGGGCTCCCACTCAAAGAAGAAGAGCCCAATTCTGAGTTGAACGAGTTCATGTCGGTGATACTTTCACTAGACAAAAGTTTTGCCGTGTTGATATAAGCAACGAGTTGATTTGTATAGTCCGCAGAATCTTCCAATTCAACACTAAAGTTGATGTTTATCAAATGTGATGATATAGATTTAGTGATCTGCTTCACAGTTGCCAAATTCAGCGTTAGTAATTCTACGATGGACATGCTTAAATTTATCGAATCATCGTCGATCTGAACATCGAATACGACGGCATCATTATTTAACCTTAGCCGTTTAATGGATTCTATGTCTGCAAGGTTGATTTGATACAAACATTTTGATAGCTGGACGACATTGTACACTATTGACGAAGTTAGATTATCTGTGGGGACAGTGACTTCTTGTATGCTGTGGTTGCGGTTCGGACTGAAGGCAAGAGTGATTGACACATTACTGTCCATTAGTCTGTTGTCGAACATTTGGGTCATCTTTGCTCAAGGTTTCGACCTCTCTCACTATACTTCGGTGTCAATCACAATCTTGCAGCTGTGAAGCCAGAACCCAAAGTTACCCTGTGTTGTCCTTCACTGGCTCGGACTTACTGACAAGCACGGTCAAAAAAAAAGGGGTCAGAGCAGACACCAAGCCCACTCAACCTCAACAAGCGAATTCTTCACTATGAGATGCTACATTATGCTTACTATGGAAGCTATGCTACGTTCCCCTCTCGTGCTGCAATATTGTTCGACCATTCTACAGTATCTGCACACCTCTTCACCCTTCACCATCTATAATCTTCCGTTCATCTCATCGACTCATGTGCTGAGCATACTTTCAGGCGGTAAACCCAGAGAAGAAAATACTTTCCCTATTGAGCAACTCAAATCGTTGCCTAAAGTGGAAACTGTTTTCCGGACATACCATCACGGGGTTTCTTCTTACAGTATCTACATCCTGCAATCTTATCTTCCCTACACTTCGTCTGTTCTTGGTGAAAGAATGTATAACGGAACAACTCTATAAATACCATGGGACTTTCTCGATCTGCTCCCGGAGTCTTGCGGGATACATTTTGAAACCGGTTATTTACCCCTTGTATTAAAACCAAGCAATCAAGCAAAAAATAAACAACCATGGCAATCGCAGTTGAGAAAATTACACCAACAGCCCCACCACCAGATAGTGCAGCTGATATGTTGTTACCAGGAAAGCATACCTTACCAGCATCGTGGTGGACATCAGAAAAAGTTTTAGATCTTGAGAAAAGAGCAATTTTCGCCAAATCTTGGTTATTCTGTCTTCACAAATCAAGATTCAAAAAGGCAGGTGACTATTTTGCGTTTACTTTACTGGGTTGGAATTTTTTTGTCATCAAAACCAAAGAAGGCGAAATTAAAGCATTTCACAACATCTGTAGACACAGAGCTTACCCCGTTGTTAGAAAACAGCAGGGATCATCGACTATTTTAGGTTGTAAATATCATGGTTGGTCCTACGATACTGATGGTATTTTAAAGAAGGCACCAAATTTTGATAACATCGAAGGGTTTGATCCAAAGGCCAATTCTTTATATGAAATTAAAACACACGTTTCAAGACAAGGATTAGTTTTCATCAATTTTGATAATTCTGATGATACCATTCCATTTGAGGAATTCTTTGCTGGCTTGGAGAATGAAATGGATGAATTCGATTTTGATGATTATGAGTATCACATGTCCTACGAATTGGATGGTCAATTCAATTGGAAAACATTAATGGATGGCTATCAAGAATGTTATCACTGTCCTACCGCACATCCTGGTTTGAACCAAGCGTTTAAAATGGAGACATATAAGGTTGTTCCAAAGGGAAATTATTGTAGACATTATGCAAAAATTGTGGAGGACGAAATTGCCTTTGATGAAGATGAAGCTGATCCCGATCAAGAGTCTTCGTGGTTTGGCTTTGGAAAAAAGAAGGAATCTACTAAACCAGTCCAGAAGAAGGAAAACCCAGGTGGATCGTTCAATGGTTTGTGGTGTTACCTATTTCCAACTAATGGTGTCAATTGTTATTCACCAGCATGGTATTCAATTAGAGTCTTACCTATCACTGCTAAGAGAACCATTTTGCAATATGATATCTACACAAAGAAGGGATCCAATGAGGAAAAAAAGAAAGAATTTGTTGATTTCTTACAGCAGGTTGAGCTTGAAGACTATAACTTGTGTGAGGCAACCCAAAAGAATCTGAACAACGGCATTTACAAAACGGGTTACCTGCACCCAACCAAGGAGAGAGGTGTTTTACACTATCAGGGTGTTGTCAAAGACATGGTTAAAAAGCATTACGCCATTGAACAAGCAGCAGGCAAGATTGTCAACCCAGCAGCTTTGACCACCAAGCAGAGTGAAGAAGCCGAAGAACTGGAAAAGATCTGTGCAGGCGTCGAGTGCCTCGGATCCAACCCAGCAGAAGCATCTGGTTTCGAATGGTAATTTGTATAGTTTGTGTATATGCCATGCTTTTCCTCTTATTCCTATATATTCTCCATACAAGAAAAATGATTTTCGTTCCAAACTTCTCCAGCCACTTTGAGGCGCACTCGCCACACGCACTCGCCACTCGCCACACGCACACGCCACCCGCCGCACCGCCACACGCCTCCGCAGGCTGACTTGGCTCGCGCGCAGCTTCCCTTGACCCTTCACGGTTCCATTTTCTCCTCAAGGCTCTGACTAAGCGCAGATGCAGGTGCAGACGCAGATGCTCCGGGTGCAAGCATAGAAGTCAGGACAAACATTGGTAGGATTGCTGAATAGCCTGGAACCTTGAAGGTACAGCAGAACAGATTACATTTCATGACTTCAAGTATATACAATAGCAACAACGACAACGACAACGACAACGATAACGACCACACAGAAATATCAAACTTGACTTCAAGCAGTATAAATAGTACAGGCAAAAAAGAATTGATGTCCTTGCACACAAAAATCCCGACAGCGATACCCAGTGAGGACGCAGAAGCGGCAGAATCTGACCTTTCTTCAGTTAGTGACAATGATTTTTCAAACCTATCAAATACTTCATCACGACAAAACAGCATTTACAAACACAACCATTGCAGTAACCAGAAACCGTTGAACCTCTCCAACGCGCATATAGTCAGTGATGTCCAAATGTACGACTCCGGATCCATACCCGAGACAAAGGACATCTTACTGCCTAGTCACTCCATCATCGACATAAATGAAATTTCGGTGGATATAGGTGGCTCATTGGCTAAAATGGTCTATTTTACTGAAGATCCGCATGGAGGAGTTCGACTGAATTTCTTCAAAATCGAAACGGAGAAAATGGCCCAGTTTATAACATTCATTAAATCAATTATTAGTTTGCATCACGGCGATAAAAATCCAACCATTATAGCCACCGGCGGAGGCGCTCATAAATACAGTGAACTGTTAAGCTCCGAGTTGCATTGTAAAATTCAAAAAGAAGATGAAATGCAATGTCTGATTATTGGCCTAGATTTCTTTATCAAAGGTATAAAGAATGAGGTATTCTATTATAACGACTCTGATAATAATTATATTGAAATCGACTCGGACGATCAAAATGCATCAGTTTACCCCTATTTATTGGTCAATATTGGATCGGGTGTTTCCATGATCAAAGTGACAGGTCCCAATGAGGGGAATTTTGAAAGAGTTGGTGGCTCATCACTTGGTGGTGGTACGCTTTGGGGATTACTATCGATATTGACGACATGTAACAGCTTTGACGAAATGCTAGAAATGGCTTCCTCGGGTAACAATGAAAACGTGGATCTTTTGGTTGGTGATATTTACGGTAAATCGTATAATAAGATTGGACTAAAATCAAACCATATTGCATCATCAATGGGTAAAGTATTCAAAGAAGTAATTGATAACGAAAGTGGGAAAAATTTATCAAGGGAGGAAAGATTGGCCAATTTTAACCAGGAAGACATTGCTCGATCTTTACTATACGCCGTTTCCTATAATATTGGTCAGATCGCATATTTGCAAGCACAGAGGTATGATTTGAAAAAGATTTACTTTGCCGGATCTTATATACGTAATCATTACCAAACTATACGAACGTTGAGTTTTGCAATCAATTTCTGGTCTCAGGGCGAAAAAAAGGCGTATTTCCTCAATCATGAAGGGTATTTAGGTGCAATGGGAGCATTTTTGATGCGTCGAAACGAATTAAATTCTGATGTATAGACGATATATAAAAATATACACATTTTGTTCAAATTGATTTCCAGACACTAACCAAGTCACTCAACATTTTGTATTGATGGATAAGCACAGCTTTGTCTTCAGTTATTTCCTGACCGGATAAAACCGCTAATTTTTTTTCTAGCTGATCTCTTTCCGTTTGCAAACTTTCAATCTCCAAATCAATTTCATCCTCTTGTACGTTCATTGCATCCAACGTTGATTCCAAATCAAGGAGAGTTTTCCTTAAATCATCTAGCTCAGTTCTGAGTTTACTTAAGTTACTCTCTAGCAGATCCACACCGAATATATTGTTATCAACGAGTTTCTTCACCCATTCAACCGCATCCGATTCGGGCTCACCTTCAAAATCATCCAGTGCATTTTCTTGGAAAAAGCTTCTGTAGTTTGCAATTTCTTTGATCATCCCATTGATCTCGTCATTTAAAATGGGCTTGCCTTCCACACAGCGCCTTATATCTGCCGAATGAAAACATTTCCCAATTTTCTTACGCAGATTTCTTCCTGCCTTTTTCCTTTCTTCGACCTGGATTTCCAAATTGTAAATTTTTTCAGAAAGTACCTGAGAGTCTGTATCTAGCGACACAAGATCGTTTGATGTAAACTCCGTTCCTGCCGTGAGTAATCGTAAAAATCGAAGCTTTGCCTCAAGTTCAAGAAATCGGTAGTTCAAACGTGTTTGAAGATGTGTTATAGCATCTAAATGCGCACTAAATCCCCGTGGATCAGGCAGCAACACTGCAGGAGTATGCTGGGGTGTTTCTGGCAGGGCAGAAACAGTTGCCGGTTGTGTTTCTCTGGCTGGAGTTGCAGATTGTGATGGAACAAGTGATATGAATTTATCGTACTCTTCATAGGTCGTCTCAAACGGCAGTTTGTCATCACTGATAAACTTATGTACAGTTGAAGGCGTGATAATTTCTGTCAAATGCACAGACGTAGGTGTTGCTGGTGTGTTCATTGTTTTGCCTGAAAGGAAAAAGTAAACAAGAAGATTAGTTTCATGTTGCGGATGAGATAATTTCCTTATTCGGATGATGGTCTATTTTTTCTCAACCATTAGATCTATTTACTTGCCATTCTTCTTTCTCAAAAGTTCAGGGCAGCATAACACTGGAGGGGTTTAACAAAGAATGAGTCAAGAAATTTTAAACAAAGTCCACTCCATCTTACCCAGCTTCGACCTTACTTTGGTTTCACAGGGAGCTGAGGCGTTAGTTTTCGTCACCAACAGACACCCATACCTACCATCTGACGTCTTGCCAGCGAATCTAGAAACAACTAATCAATATATTATCAAATATCGTCCCAAGAAACCGTACAGACATGAGCAGTTGGATTTACAGCTCACTAAAAGCAGAACTGCTGGTGAGGCTAGATTGCTGTATAAACTCAATAATCTTGGCGTGCGTGCACCTAAACTTATCGGTCTCGATGCACCAAACGGTATAATCTGGATGGAGTTACTAGGTTTCAGATTAGAGAATGGCGATTTTAGTAGTTTGAAAAACTGGCTTTGGCATATTGAACGCAAGGGCGAGATTGAAGCTATCGGATCCATGGCGAAAGATGTGCTGAGACAGGTTGGTAGTTCCATTGCCAAACTACATTTGAATGACATTGTGCATGGGGACTTGACCAGTTCCAACATTGTTCTAACCAAAAATCAGGACACGCTTGAACTGGCACTTATAGATTTCGGCTTGTCCAGCTACTCCGCTTTGGTCGAGGACAAGGCCGTAGATTTGTACGTCCTTGAAAGGGCCCTCATTTCCACACATCCCCTCTATGCGGAGCTCTACAATACGTGGTTACTAGAGGGTTACCATGATGTTCACAGTGCCAGCAGGAAGCAGAAGCAGTGGGTGGAAATAGAGAGGCGGTTGGCCCAAGTGAGAATGCGTGGCCGCAAACGGTCCATGCTAGGATAGCTGTAGTTTTATAAAGCGTGTAGTTTTCTCGCAGGCAATTTGCCACAAGAATCTATTTATTAGTGTAAGTTACAACACACATAGAGCACAGCAGGTAACACAATGGACTCAATGGAACCGATTGTCCTTGACCAGGGTACTGGGTTTGTCAAGATCGGCCGGGCGGGCACAAACTTCCCTGATCACACATTCCCATCCATGGTGGGTAGACCAATTTTGCGTGCAGAGGAACGATCACTAGGTGACGTTGAAATCAAAGACATAATGTGTGGTGATGAAGCAGCAGAAGTTAGAAGCATGCTTCAAATTTCTTATCCCATGGAAAATGGTATCATCAAGAATTGGGAAGATATGGAGCATTTGTGGGACTATGCCTTTTATGAACGTATGAAAATCAATCCAAAAGGCCGTAAAATCTTACTTACCGAACCACCAATGAACCCATTGAAAAACAGAGAGACCATGTGTGATGTCATGTTTGAGAAATATCAATTTGGTGGTGTCTATGTCGCAATTCAGGCGGTTTTGGCACTTTACGCTCAAGGTCTATCATCCGGTGTCGTTGTCGATTCCGGTGATGGTGTTACCCACATTGTCCCAGTCTATGAATCCGTTGTTCTCAATCATCAGACCAGAAGACTGGATGTCGCTGGTAGAGATGTCACCAGAAACTTGATCAATTTACTCCTGAGAAGAGGATATGCTTTTAACAGGACTGCGGATTTTGATACAGTTAGACAAATAAAAGAAAAGTTGTGTTACGCATCGTATGATTTAGACTTTGATACGAAACTATCCAACGAGACAACAACCTTAGTGCGTAGCTATGAGTTGCCTGATGGTCGTGTCATCAAAATTGGATCCGAAAGATTTGAAGCTCCGGAATGTCTTTTCCAACCATCGCTTGTCGACATCGAGCAACCGGGTGTGGGTGAAGCATTGTTCAACACAATCCAGTCCTGTGATGTGGATGTCCGTTCAACTTTGTACAAATCGATCGTTTTATCAGGTGGTTCGTCTATGTATCCTGGTTTACCATCTAGATTAGAAAAGGAGTTGAAGCAGCAATGGTTTGTTAAGGTGCTCAAGGGTGATGCTTCAAGACTTGAAAAATTCAAGGTGAAAATTGAAGATCCTCCACGTAGAAAGCACATGGTTTTCATTGGTGGGGCAGTCTTGGCGAGTATTATGGCGGATAAGGATCATATGTGGATATCAAAACAGGAATGGGAAGAACAGGGTCCAAGAGTATTGGACAAGTTAGGTCCACGTTGATCATCTATATATATGTCTATACCTATATCCATATTTATATTTATTATATTTCTATCTACATCTATACATAAATTATTTAGTACTATTTACCTTTTTCTCATATTAATACATTTGTTCAAAACAGTCAATCAATCTTGTCACCGCTAACACGCTTCCAAACTCCATCAATCAATCTATCCAGTCTTTCTTGAGATTTCTTATCATCATCGGTGGCCGTACCTAATGCAACATTCTTCAATTCAGGATGCCGCCCACCAAATCCGACACATCCACGCACAACCTCCTTAATCACATTTTCATCAACAACAACTGGATTGATAAATATGTTGTTATTTAATTGATTACACGCTATTCTTTTTGTTGGATCTCTAATTAAACATTTCCTTATCATATCAATTAAATATGGACACACTCTTGTGCTTACATCTTCAGTTTCTTCCCCTTTATCTTTCTTTCGCAGATTTACGGCATTTACTGGATAACTTATACTGATTGATGGATTAGTAATTGCCAATATTTTCTTCGTACCAGTGTATGATGCATATGGCGTTGTGCCATAAGTCAATTGGTACAGTATACATCCTAGTGACCAAATATCTGCAGGTTTCCCAACTTTCCAAATACTCGAACCATTATCAGATTCTGCACAATCAAGTAATGTTTCCGGTGCCATATAATTTGGTGTGCCCATTTGATACTCTCTATAGACGTTAACTGTATGACCCTTAATTGAATTACTTATACCAAAATCTATCAACTTCAAAGTACCTGAAACAAAAACAAAATTAGCAGGTTTTAGATCTAAATGAACGACATCGAGTTGGTGAATTGCATCAATACATTTAATCATTTCATTTGCATGATATCTAATAAATTCCAAGTCATAATATTTTGGTAGTGAATGTCTATTTGACAAAACTTTAGCTAAGTCAAGATCGCCACACTCCATTACAAAATAGATAGATTTGGAGGTTAAGGAGTAGTCTAAGAGCCTAACAACTCGAGAACAATGTCGTAACTTATGCAATATTTTGATCTCTCCCTTCAATTCTTTAACAGTTGATAATTCCTGATCCTCTAAATTTACAATTTTGATTGCAATATAATGATTTGATGATTCAACTACGGATCCCCGAAAGACTTTGGACGATCCTCCTTTACCAATTTGCTCAAACAATTTATAAGATCTTTTATTAATGTGTAACACTTCGTCAGAATCATTATTTACCAGATTGCCCTGTTCAGCCTTTAGTTTTTTCTCGTTTTCATCTGTTTGCTGTCGTTGCCGAAGTAATTCAGATTTGTACTGTTTAATTTCTTTTTTCAACATAAAAATTTCCTTCTTTTTATCGAGTAAACTTTGTACGTGATCAAAATTTTTTGGACTTCCCAATCCTACATTTTCCTTATTTGAATTATCCTCCAAATTAAGCTGGAATCCCTTCGCTGGTTCAAAAATATCGACAACACCACGGTTCAATTTTTCATTTGATATCGGTTCTAATGCACGCCTCGCCATTTCAGGTGATTCGATTTCAATAGTAGAAATTCGTATTGGTGTATTGAGCAGCTTGTGAGGTATTTCTAGTTCAGCAGTTGATCGTTTGTGCAAGGGAGAATATTTTTTGGGCGTCAGTTGTAAAGAATGTTTACGTTCTTGAATTGAATGTTCACCACCTTTTGTATTTGTGCTATTGCATGTATTTGCGTGGGTATTTAACTCTGTACCTACGACCGAATTTATCTGTGCATTTATCTGTGTGTTTATCTGCGTATTTATTTGCGTATTTGTGTCTTTTTCAACACCTTTTCTTGGGACTGATTTGAAGTCACCATCATTCGTCAGCCTTCGTGGTGCACCAAGTCCAAGTTTCTGCATGAACTTTGAATGTCTTGATGTTGACGTGGTGTTAATATTAGTGGAGGAGGTCAACTCATTCAAGGTGAAAGAGTTTATTGTGTTATGCTTGGTAATATTTGCGTTCTTTATGTCCTTTCTCCCTTTGACACTGATTTTATCATCAAGCACGGATAACGCATATGGAGATAATGCAGGTGGACAAAGGACGTTATCTAAGTCGTCAAACTCATATTTCATGGGAAGAAGGTCCAATTTGTTGGTATTGACCCGAGTGACAGAGGTGTTGTTGGACGCTGAAGACGACGACGGGAGAAACTTTGCCATCACTATATAGCTATTTTAGTAGAGTGCATGTTTCAAAGCGGATGCTTATTTACCTTAAAGGGTCAGGTGCAAAACACGAAAGAAAAAAAGGGGAAGTTTCGTGAGAAGCCGACCGGCGCAAACGGTTGATTATTATGCGTCTTCACTGCGTCATCCGCAGGCACTGGTTCGTACAACGCAGTTGTAAAGCAGGTAGGTATAAAGTACGTAAAGCAATATAATGTATTGGTTCTAGGTTAGGGGGTGTGCTTGCTGTGGAGTTATTGCTGGGTTAGTATGAAATCTACATAGCCATCAAAAAAAAACGTGAACTTTTTTTAAAAAATTCCAGCGGTTTTTCCGTACAAAGGCTGTCATCACTGCGATAGTATGACACGCCTTCTATCTATCAATAAAACGTCCGGCTCAGTTTGTACTGTAATGTATAGTCAGCTATTTGATGAGGATAAACTTGCCGTACATTTTCGGTTTGCTCTTGCAAGCGCACGCGGTGACGCCATGAAAAAATCCAACTTTCCTCGAGAATACTTCAGCCGTGACGCTGTGTTCCGCTATATCTCTGGGCTTCATTCCAACTGGATCGTCGGAACGTTAATGGACAGCTGGAAGGTTGAGGGGAGAATATAGTAGACTGTCACTGAGTGGTTCTGCTTTTTGTAACAATGATCTGGGGAATAGTTGTAGGCAATTCCAAATGTAGTTGACAGATGGTGACTTCTTAGTGACTTTGAGTAGCATTTATAGAAGGTTGCAATAAACTTCAGTAATTGTTAAAGAAGCGTTTAATGTTAGCTTTCTATTCCGGTCACATTGCATCTTAGTTTCTTTAGAGGTAAAAATCATCGCAGTCAGCGTTCTTTTTTTTTTTGAAATCTACTTATCCATTAGTTTAGTCAGGTCACTGGTATTCTACGAAAAATCCGCCTTTAAAAAATCGTGACAAAAAGAAAAAAAGAAGGGGATCGTCTGAGTGAGTTGTGTTTGCAAAATGGTACATTGATTTTGGGCTTTTTTTTATAGATTTTAGTACAGAACAAACAATTATTTTACCGAAACCCCACCGCCGTTAATGCAGAACATATAGGTCACACCACAACTTCTAGATAGTTACTAGGACACATACCGATTTCACCACGCTTGTTTTTGCCCTGCCACCAATTGCCGTTGGTGTTCTTGACACGGAATACTTCGCCCCTGGTGAAAGATAATTCGTTGATGTCGTCGGGACTGGCAATATAATCGTACAATCCACGCACGAGGATGGGGTAGTCTTGGACGTATGCGGTTGCCGAAGTGATGGCGGTAAAGTTAGTAGCTTCCGGATTAAACTTAGTATTTGAATCGCTGGTGAGTTCCAACGGATGAACGCCACTAGCCCTGAAGGCTGAATCGTTGAAGTCACTGATTGGAGTATCGTCGACCGCACTGGTTGCTGGGTTTTCGAAGCCGGCCAATTCATGCGAATCCCCAATGTTGGTACTGTACATGTCGTTGACGTCATTGTAGCTGTTGTCGTTGCCGTAATGGGAGTTAAGTTTTGCGGTTGATGGGGCACCTGGTGTGTAGGAATAAAGGTTGGAGGTACCGTTTAAGGCAACCGAACTTATCCTCTTGCGTGTCATGGGAGAAATGAGGGGGCGTCCAAACCTGTTCAAACTGGCGATGAGTGGGGCATCTTGATCCGAACCAAGGTAAAATAGCCATATGAAATTTAGGATACTGAGTAGAATGAAGCCTGTGGCCGCCGCTGCCGTGGAAGAGTTGGAGTAATAGACCAAATTGTTGGCCGAATTGGAAGTGTAGACAAACGCAATCGTCACTACCCCCATAAGAAAATTTTGGTATAGATAAACCATGTTGAATGAGTAGAGTAATGGAATCAGGATGAGAATGAATAGTTCGAAAACCAAGCCCCACCACGTAAATTTTGGAAAGTAATCAATGGATCGAGAGGATGCAATCGAGCCTGCAAATGCAATGATCCACGATATGATGTTGACGGTGATTGTTGCGACTATTATTGGGTTGAGGGATGTGGAGGTTGATTTTGCGGGTAACGCAGAGTTGCCATTTTCCGTAGCTTTTGCGTTTCTGTGGAAAGAAATCTTGGGCTTGGGTATGGACATGGCTTGAAAAGAGCTCAGTGTGAGGAACAGATGCGAATAAGAAAAGAAAAGGAAGGGTAACCTTAAGCTGTTTGAGATAAGTGTTTCATATACATATAAAAATACATCAACCAAGGTTTTGCACTAGCCATTTTGTTTTCAGGTACGCATTACCAAGTTTCTCTCTCCTGGAAACCGCGTCCGGATCAACGGATCACGTGACATGTAATCGAGACGTCCCAACATGCCCTTTATTTTCTGTGCAGACGCGTCTGCGACGCGTCGACCGCCATTGCGGTGTTTTTCGTTGCGGTCGTCGTCGCCGCCACCGAAACCGGCAAGAGGCGACTGCAGACGCGCGCGCAACGGCAAGCGGCGCTAAAGTGCGCCATGGGGCGCGCCAACGCGCCTATTGTGCGGCGATTGTGCCCCCCCCAGTAAAAACCCCGCACAGACATGAGGCACGTGACAGACGGTTTCGAGAGGTGGGCCCAGACCGCCCTGTTCTGTTGCGGCTCTCGCAGCCCGCTCCTGTCTCACTGCTCGCACTCATGAAGCGTCCTTGCAGGTCAAACTACGCCCCCTCCAGCGATGGAAGGGTCCGTCGCCAACAGTTGCAGCACTTCGCAGTGCGAAACAAAGCAGCAGGCAATCCGTTGCGACGCACTGCCGCTGTGTGGAGAGACCAATAGAAGGACGATTCGATATCTCCAGGTTTAGCCAGACTATGCTTTGGCGTTTGTTTCCCTTCCTCTTGCTGTGTGCCTCCCGCCCTCTTGCCCTCCCGCCAACACCTGCAACGCCAGCCGCCGTGGCGCCGATTGGAACTCCGAGCGGTGGCTGCCGCCAAAAGAGGCATTGCCGCCCGCGCATACTGGCGCGCACTCTGGAAATCCGCCCGCTTATCAGCTGGCACACTTCCATGTGATGCGTGCCTACCCTTTTTTTCTCTTGTGGCTACCTCTCCTTTCTACTTGCACTATCCGTTGTTGCCATTTTTGACCAACATGAATTTGCCCACTCTCAGTTTACCGCAAACCTCTATAAATGCAAGTCATTTCCACTCCTTTTTTTTTCTCTCGCATCCCCGTTTGCTAGCTCCCTGCATTCGTTTCAGATACTACTCTCCCTTCTCCTTCTTACCCTCTTTACCTTCTCCTTGTAATCTCCTTCTCTCCGTCCTCTTTTCCTTTTCTTCTTCTAAAAAATAACTTCGTTGTTGCCCAACAAATCATGGCAGCTGCACTTCCAAACTTGAAGAGCTTAACTTTGGATAACAACTTCTCTCTGTCCTCCTTTCAAAATCTTTCCAAGGAGGAAATCGCCGCTAACGGTTATGTTCCTTCCGTCTTCAAGGCCAAAAGTGACCAGGTCAACAGTGTTATGGATCATTTGGATAAAACTGGCTTGATTCCGGAAAATTTCATTGAGTCCGAGACAAATTTCTTTTATAACGATTTGGGTATTGATGACACTTACTTCTCCTCCGAATCGGTTTCCAATATCGCTTCAAACATCTTGGCTCTCTATTCTGCCAAAATTAATGCCTCCATTAACACCGAAGATCCAAATTCTATCCATTTTAAGAAAATTACCGACAATCATGCCGTTTACTTCGAAACTGGTACTTTGAATTCTTTTGAAAAGGAAATCGATGATTTATTCTTAGATTCCACTGCCTCCAAGGATTCAGCCTATAGATTGGAATCTTTCAATTCAATTTTGCCCTCCGGTGAAAAGATAAAGTGCCATTTCGTTTACAAATGTGAATTCATCGAATCATCATCCAACGATATCGGTTCAATTTCCGATAAAACTTTTTCCAAGATCGCCACCAATCACACCAAAAACCTTTATTCCGAGGTTTTGGATCAATTGACCGAAACTGAAGGTCCCGTTGTAAAACACTACACCTTAACTGAAAATGGAGAATTGAGAATCATCATTGGTTTCAAAAAGGGTTCTTCTCATCGTTATAACTCCGCCCTATCTACTTTAGCCAACTCTTATGGTGTTAATTTGAAAAGAAAATACGTTGAAAACTTTTCGAATAACTATACAATTATTTCGATGTATTTGGAGAACAGCAATGAAATCGAATTATCAGGTTTGACAACTTTGCAATTGACCAAAGATGCGTCTTTATTATACTGTATCCCAGATAACAAATTTTATTCAAATTTTGAGTCTGGTATCTGGTCAATTCAAGAATGTATTTACGCCCATTGTGGTGTCATTTTTGCAACTCATTTTTTGAATAGGTTAGGCCCCGAATACCAATCTTTGAAAGAGCTATTATTGAATTCCTCAAATGTTTCACCAAAAAATGTGGAATTGGTCAATAAAATCAAGGAAAGATTCAACTCAGAAACTTTCTCTGAATCTTATATCGTTGAAACCTTCAATTCAAATTCAAGATTAATTCAACAGTTGTACAAAAATTTCGTTGATAACCATTATACTTCGTCTTCAATGGTTAGAACATTATCTTATCAAAGAACTTCTCAAATTGAGGGCATCACCAGTGACAAGCAATTTGATTTAATTTTGAACGATATTTCAAATGAAGGTTATCAAACTGTTTTGAGAGTCTTATATTCCTTCAATAAATCAATTTTGAAAACTAATTTTTTCATCACCTCCAAAATTGCTCTTTCCTTCAGATTGGATGCATCTGCATTTTTACCCAAATCAGAATACGCAAACCTACCATTTGGTATGTTTTTCGTTGTTGGCTCTGAATTCAGAGGTTTCCATATCAGATTCAGAGATGTTGCCAGAGGTGGTATCAGAATCGTTTTATCGAGATCCAGTGACGCTTATTTGAAAAATATGAGATCGGTGTTTGATGAAAACTACAATTTAGCCTCCACCCAACAAAAGAAAAATAAAGATATTCCAGAGGGTGGTTCAAAAGGTGTCATCTTAGTTGACCCTGGTAAATCTCAATTGAATCAAAAAGATTGCTTTATCAAATACATCGATTCACTTTTAGATTTGTTGATTAAGGATCCATCCAAAGAAAAGATTGTGGATTTATATAACAAATCTGAAATGTTGTACATGGGACCTGATGAAAATACTGCCGGTTTTGTCGACTGGGCAACATTGCATGCAAAAAAAAGAGGCTCAGCTTTTAATTTCCCATGGAAGGCATTCTTCACCGGTAAATCTCCAACAATTGGTGGAATTCCGCATGATGAATACGGTATGACTACATTGAGTGTTAGAGCATTCACCGAAGGTGTATATTCAAAATTAGGCGTCAATGATTGGTCTAAAATCAATAAGTTGCAAATGGGTGGTGGTGATGGTGATTTGGGATCAAATGAAATTAAGTTATCAGGTAATGAAAAATACGTGGGTATTGTAGACGGTTTTGGTTGTATTGTCGATGAGGATGGTATCGATAAAAACGAACTGTTAAGATTAGCCAATGATAGATTTGGTAATAACAAATTTGACAAATCAAAACTGGGTCCAAAGGGTTATGCAATTATGGTCGATGACAAAGATGTTGAACTACCAAATGGTGAAATTGTTCACAGTGGTATTCAATTCAGAAATCAATTTCATTTAAAACTACAGGAAATTTATCCACCAAATTTTATCAATCTATGGACTCCATGTGGTGGTAGACCAAACTCGATTGATGTTTCCACCGTCAGTACCTTGATCGATTCCAAAACTGGTAAGTCAATCATACCAATCTTGATTGAGGGTGCAAATTTGTTCATCACACAAGCAGCTAAATATATTCTTGAAGATGCAGGCGCAATTGTTTTCAAAGATGCGTCTGCAAATAAGGGTGGTGTTACCTCATCATCATTGGAGGTTTTGGCAGCATTGTCATTCAGCGATGAAGAATTTTCACAAAATATGTGTATGGATCCCGAGACTAATAAATTGCCAATTTTCTATCAAAATTATGTTAAAGAAGTTCAATCAATTATTGTTAGAAATGCACGGAACGAATTTAACATGCTCTGGAATTTGAAGGATGAAACCAATAAAAAATTTGCAGATCTATCAGATGAACTTTCAATTGCAATTAACAAATTGGGTGATGAATTATCATCATCAAAAGAATTATGGGATGATGACGTCGATTTCCGTAACATTGTTCTAAAGGATGCACTACCAAGCTTGCTACTAAAGGAAATTGGTTTAGAAAAAATTTTAGAAAGAGTTCCGGAGGCATACCTTAAGGCCATATTTGCAACTAAATTAGCATCAGAATTTGTTTACACTAGAGGTATCGATGCTAACCCAGCCAAGTTTTTAGAATTTGTTTCTAGTTTAAAGAGAAAGATTTGATGTTTTTCCATTTGTTGTTTGCGTTTCATGAATTTTATAGTTACATAAATATAGTTTAATAAAAGTTAATTAATCAACTATTTACGTAGGTCTGTTTCGGAGAGTTCAAGCTCTTTCAGCTTGCGCATTTCAATTTCGACACGTCTGTTAGCTTCGGCGTCAATCATGTTCTGCTCGAATATCCGGTCACTGAGAGAGTCTGCAAGCCACGCAGCTCCAGCAGTGGTTATCCATATGTATAGCTTCACCTTGAATGATAGAGCGTTGTACCTGGCAAAAAGTGACCGCTTAGAACCCGAAGATGTTCCTGTTCCTGTTCCTGTTCCTGCCCCAGCAGAGGCAGAAGCGGACGCAGGAGTAGGTTCTGGCGCCGGTTCTACCTTCGACTGTGGCGGTGGTCTACGTGATGCACGCGATACTGGAGGTTGTGGTCTGGGCACAGGTGATACCATCTGGGTTTTAAGAGCTGAAACCGTTTGCAATCAGCGTAGCGTGATGGAGGATGATACTCCAGGTGAAAAGTTGAGTCTGCTTGACGGACGTGAAGTTTAGAGCGACCTTGAGCTGCGATGTCGTTTTCATGTCGCTTTTTCCTCGGATGATTTACATGCATCTCGGCAGTGCTGTTGAAGGCATTTTCTAAATTTCGTACGATTTTTCACCGCAAGCTCACAGCGTAACTTGAGTATTGAAAATATATGTGGAGAATGCTGCGATTTGCATTTGTGGAATTTTTTATACGAGGCCTATTCTGTACGATGTGGTTTTCCTATACGTGCACCCCCGAGGAAGCAATGGAATGCTAAAAAATTATACTAATTCTACGTTTTAACTTGTCTAAATATGCTCTATCTAACCAATTTTGCCGTCTCACTTTCTGTATCTGTATGCTCGGTACTGTCTTCATCGTGATGATGGTCGCTATCGTCATGATCGTTGCCATCACTTATCAAACCTGACCTTTCGTTCGCATCGGACTCCTTCTCGGACCCCTTCTTTTCTGCATCTTGGATGATGGCGTCGGTCTTGTCGTAGCCTGATAGGTTGGAACTGCCCAAATCAAACTCGGTGTCCAATTTAGTCTCCCCCAAACTTTGGCGATTCAAATCTTTTGGTTGTGCATCATCATCGAAAACATGGTATTCCTCATCAAGTTCCCTATCTCTTCTGTCTCCGTGATTATCTGCATCACTGCTATATGAATCGTCAAATTCAAATCTACTGCTTTCGTCATCTTCAGGTCTAATGATATCAAATTCAAAATCTTCTCTCCGACGTGCACGTCCGGGCTTACGACGATTTTTCAAAATGTATATCATGGTTGCAAACCCAAACACGAGAAAAATTGAAAAATATATGATGTAGTTCCTTGATTTATTTTCGTTTTTATAACTTCCATTGTCATCCGCACTTCCATTACCAGGCTCTGTGCTTGTGCTGGCTGATGCTACTGAAGTACTTGTTGATGGTGATGCCTCAACAGGGGATGTCTCAATTTCCTTGCTGTCTGATGTGGTTGATGCTGTTTCTTCGGCAGTCGTGGTTGCTGTTTCCACAACAGTCGACGCTTGCGTACCAATTGTCATACTGTTTTCATTATTACTACTTTCATCAGTGGTGTTTCCATCGTTAACATTTCCATCATCATTATTTTCGTCGGTGTTATGCTCATCGGGATTCTCCTCATCATTAATTTTACTATAATCTTCATCCATATCATACCTTTTGGCCAATGCAGGATCAATACATTCACCGAAAATACGCAACTGCCATCCTTTCAATTGGAGTGAATTGGTCTCACTCATATTACGTACTTTCAACTTCCAATTACCCTGGCCATTTTCACCCCAATGTGCAACCGTTGAAAACGTCCAGCCTCTGAAACCAAATTTATCGTTATCACGATTCCTTTTCACCGCTAAAGATGAGATTATGCCACTGGGCGAAATCAAGTCTACTTCCACGTCACCCCTTTTACCAGATTTAATGTCAACCGTAACTGTAATCTGTTCGATACGTTCAAAATTGCTTTTTTCTAGTATTTCCGCCGATATCGTGAAGGAGTCCTCAATTTCCTTCACCTCTTCCTTGACTTCGATATCAACTTGCTTGTATGGCATATAATACCATGATTGTGGTTTCAACAGCTGCCAGTTGTCCCTTGCCATTTTGACCATTCTTTCAGCATCAATTTTACCCCATCCATATTTTGGAGAATACTTCCGATCCTCAACTGAAGAATTTTGCCAAGAAGAATCGTATGGATCAATTTCAGATGCACTTAGCACAGTTAGATACTGAACGTCTCTCCAGGTTAAGTCTGGATTTGCCTCCAAAATAAGTGCATAGATACCAGCTGCTAATGGAGCAGCCGCTGACGTGCCACCGTGCATCGTTGAACACTGATCATTAATATCAGTTGTGTGAATGTGTTCACCAGAACCCGATGAATATGTGGAAACCATAACTGCAGTACATGATTCTGAGTAAGGCGGATGAAGACCTTTATGATCAATTGCACTCACCGTTAATGAATATATGCTGTTCGTATAACCATCAAAGTTACAACTGTCACCGTGAGCTGCACCATTACCGCTAGCAAACACGTATAATGCACCTTTACCATCTCGACCATCTTGAATACCTTTTAAAATGGCAGCTCTGACAATCTTGTCAGGAACATCCATCGAACGACCATTATCGGGTGGCCCCCAAGAACATGAATAAATATCATTAACATCTAAACCGTAAATCATTGCAGCGGCTTCCTCATCCGATGAAATTTCTGCACTTAGTATACGAATCCCCGACACTTTAGAATCATACGCTACGCCAACACCACAATAACCGTTACCCTTCACGGCAGCAATTTCACCTGCACATCTGGTACCATGATAATCGTTTGACAGCATTGGTTTTGGGTTTGGCCTGTTGTCATTGTAATCCCATGAACCTTTCTCACAGTAATTATCCTTTAAGTCCAAGGAATCGTAGTCTAATCCGTCATCAATTAATGCAGTGACGACGTTTTTACCCGTTATGTTCATTCGCCATGCAGGTATAACGTTGACATCGTGTCCCGGAAATGCAGAGTTTATGATATGCCACTGCTCGGCAAAAATCGGATCGTTTATCTGAAACTCGTTAGACACGCCATTAATGGTCTCCAAAGATGAATCCTGCTTCCTTGCAAATAGTGAATGATAATCAATTTCTGATTTGATAGGCACGGGTGCTCTTTTATGGAGTTTCTTTCTAGGCAAGGTATGGACCCCATCAACGTCGTTCAACCGCAGAATATCAACAAGTTTCCTTTTAACGAGATCGTTCTCGTCTGATAGGGAATTGTCAATTGAATTAAAATTTTCAAGCAGGTTTAGATCTGAATGATTTTTGGGTAAGCTAAAAACATGAAATTTTTCCAGCAGCGGGAATTCATACTCATATTTCCAATCGGAATGTAAGCTTTCGATGGATGGTAACAGATCTTTGTTTTTTAGCTCCAATATAAAGTAATCTTTCTTTTCAAGATCTTTCGACGGTAGTATGCTATTCTTTTCAGATTGGGCAAATGTTGAATCACTCAAAAGCAAGTATAGTACAATTTTGCACAGGGACGTGATTCTCATTTTGAGGTGTTTCTTTTTCACCGGGTATTGCAGTCCGAATCCACTAAGGTGCAAAGCGAAAACCGAAAGCAACAATGAAGCACTATTCAGCGTGTTTCAAACTTGAGCGGTGGGTCCACAGCGCAGAAGGACCAAAAAACTGATTTGCATTACGTAAGTTGATATATTGTAACCATTATATACACTACAAATGTGCCAATGCTCCCATTGGGTCGTATGGTGGGAGGACAATAGGCTCTTCGTCTTTAAGGACAGCAACGTCAACGTTCAAGGCAGCTAGTTCTTTCTTTTCCACAACAATTTGATACACGTATTCTTCTAGGTACCTTTGCGACATGACATAGTAACCATCTTGACCGGATTTTGCACCCCAAGAATTTTCAACACGGTAACGAAGTGGTTTACCATTCTCGTCAATGTGAACACCGGTAATTAACATGGCGTGAGTCATTAGGGACTGACCGTAAACTATACGTTCCTTCTTTGTCATAGTATTAGTGTCATAACCCAATAATTGGAAATTCCAAAGATCAACATCCATTATACCACGTTTCTTGTCCATGAATTTCGGAGTATCACTGCCAAAAAAAACGGGTTTGTTATCTTTAATGCGATTGATAATTGCTTGTGATAACTTATCCATCTCTAGGTTAAGGTATGCAACAGGCTGACCGTTGAATACATTACCAAGACGATCAACTTTTATCATTTTATTGTACTCATTTCTGGGATCATTTAATAAAGAAACGTATTCCGGTGTATCAAACTCAAGGATTTCCTTTGAATACTGGATTGGATTTGTCCGAATTGATTTATACTTACCATCTTTATCATAGTATTCCCAAGTAAACTCATCATTTGGTTTCGGTGGTGCACCCAAAAACATTGTGAGCAAACGGAAAATTTCTTTTTGCATTCTAATCTTTTCATCTGTAACATCTTTACCTTCAGTCAACATACTTCTTAAAATCATTGCATATTCACGTAGCTTAAAGCTCATCATTTTATTCATAACCCTGGAGTTAGTTGTATTGAAACAATCAGGGTAAATTTGGGCAGGAACAATACCATATTTATCGGCAATTTGTGTCATCATTGTAAATTGACCACCATCATCAAGTGGACTTGCCAATAGCCATTGAACCAATCTGCTTTCAACTGGTTCATTCCAAGTATCAATAATTTGCTCCAGGAAATAGTTAGACCTTTCCAATTTATCATAGAAGAACAAGTAGGAGGGTGAGAGTTGAATCTCCTTTAACTTATATTTCTTCATTGCACCAACACGTAATAAATTGGTAGCAGCAAACAACCAACAACGTCCAGACGCCTTTTGATCCTCAACGGGAGCACCCTCAGTTTCTATCTTATGGTTGAAATAGTTTTTGTTTGCAATTTCTGCATCTCTGTTGATTAAAGTTTCCTCTGCGTTAACGTTTTGCAAAACTGACCCACCGAACCGGGTCATTAAATGTGTCTTATATTCATCAGACCAAGCACATACCGAATCAATGTCAATACCCGGTTTTGCAACACTCATTTTGCCATTCCTTTAAACGTCTTCTTCTTTCCCAAAAAGAAAGTAAATGTTGTCACTTCGGAGAACGGGCGTTATCAGCAGCAGCTGCGATCGTGTGCAATCGTCCGGACGGCGAGGGCGCCACTCATTCGCAGGGCTCCGTCCCGAAACGGAGTGTTTCCTAGTTGAGAAACCGATACAAAAAGAGAAATGCCAGAGGTTTGGTTTAAATGTAAAGTGATGAATGATATAAAGACTATAAAGGACTCACTCCTCGGTCGTATCCAAGTATTTGGAACTCTCGGAGACAATACTTGTGTTGGACTCGTTATTAAAGACCAATGAGTCACGCAAGTTACTTGGTTCGTTGACTGTATTACTTTTCGATTCCATGAGACGTTCTTTTAACATGGCCTCACGCAATTTCAATTCCTTCGCCTTACGTTCAAGCTCAGCTGCACGTTTTGCCAATTCAATGGCACTTTGACGTTCCAACTCTTCTAATTTAGCTTGTTTATTACGAAGCGTCTCATGCCTTAACATATACGGAACTGTCTCACTAATTTTACGTAATTTCTTGGCATCCATCTGTGACTGTGGTACTTGAAAATGACCGGCAAATGAAGAACTGTGACTATTCACCGACAATTGTGGGGAGTTGGCGATCTCAGAATTGGATGAGTTGGATGTGTTTGGTTTGACGAGTGTCGATTGCGAAGTTTCAGAGATTCTCGAATCAATACTCTTACGCTTTACCGCTTTTGAAGCATCACTTAGTTCTAAACCTTCGTCCTCATCTTGTCTGGTATGTATACTGTCCTCCTCTTTAATTGATGACTTGGAGAAACTGTCACTCAAGTCATCAATTTGTCTTTTTGGTAAATCGAATTTGGCCATTGATTTTGAATTTGCGATTTCTGCTAGGTTAGACATTGATGGCGGCTCATTCGAGTTAATGCCCAAATTAGAGGAATCTGTGAAATCATTCTTCAAATCTGCAACGCTTGACAATTTTTCAGTTCTGTATGCTTCATATAAGAAATCGTGTGTAATATCTTTCAACTCCTGCAACTGGGAACCCAATAGAACAGATTTTAAGATCGGAAAGTCTGAAACGTTCGTATCATTGATATCGATGACACCCCATGGATATTTTCTGACACGAGTTTTCTTAGCATTAACGATAGATTCTGTGTCGGATGTAATGATTGCAAATGGTTGAAGTTGAGTTAAATAACGAGATTCTTCAATTACATCTTGATCAGTTTCAGATTCATCACAATTGAATTGGAAAACAGGGATTTTAAAACGCTCGATATCTTGATTAATATTTCTCTTGAAGCTGTTCAATTCAGATTTTGTGAATGAATCAGCCCGTCCAATGACCGGTATGATATTAACATATTTGGACATTCTTAACATAGATTGAACATCCAGCTCCCTCAATCCATGACCGGTGGGTTCGATGAAGTATAAGCAAACATGAACTCTCGTATCCACAAACCTTGGATTTCTTCTGACCTTAGTCTCTTCAGCAAGAACAAAATCAAACTGTTGTTCCAAGAAATTGCAAACTTCATTAATACAGATGGTATTATTCAAATTATCACCGAACCCTGGGGTGTCAATAACGGTCAATAAAATTTTTGAATCATCCTCATCAATAATTTCAACTGAAGTTTCCGTGATCGCAATTCCTGGTTCCTGATTCGCCAACGATGGATCAAAAACTTGTTCCAGCTCAGATGCTGTCGCAGATGACAAATTGGAAGAAGTTATTGTCTTAGGGATAGTGGTGGAGTTGCTGCTATTGTATTGATATCTATGTGGGAGTATATTTTGATCCAACAACGAGTTGGTGAATGACGTTTTACCTGTTCCCTGTGGACCAGTGACCAGAATGGTAAAACGGATTCCCTTTTTCTTGTCCTTCTTTCTCAAATACGAAGCCATAACTGTATTCTGCAGCGCCGATGCTGAACAGAGAAGATCAAATGGCAAGTTATAAATAAGTAAACAACAACCTCAAACGGATCGGAAAAGTGGAAATTGCAGAGACGCGTTTTGCAGCGCACGTGACCTTTCTATTTTTTGTGACAGGCTTTATCAACCCAGGGCATTGCACATCAATCAGCTGTTCCGATTTGTCTCCGCTTCAAATCATCGATCATCCATTGACCGGAAATGTCACTCAAAACGCTATCAGCTAAATCCGCAGCATCACTAGATGCATCACTCATGTCCACGTTGGGCTACAAACTCGAACAATTGATGGAATTGGCAGGGTTGTCAGTGGCACAGGCGGTATATGCCGATTTCAAACCACCACAATATCCAAATATCCTAGTTCTTTGTGGACCAGGGAACAACGGAGGTGATGGACTTGTTGCAGCACGCCACTTATCATTATTTGGATACAAAAATGTTAAGGTGTATTGGCCTATCCAGGGGAAGAACCCATTCTACAAAAATTTGAAGACGCAGTTAGAACTATTCAACATTGAGATCTTACAAAAGGATTTGAAAGCTCATTTAGAACAGTCCAACTTGATCGTAGACGCCTTGTTTGGATTCTCATTCAAGCCCCCACTGCGTCCACCTTACGACGAAATAATGACAATTATGCTAGACTGTCAGAGGAAGCACGATAAGGTCATTTTCGCAGTGGATGTTCCTAGTGGATGGGACGTCGACGAGGGTCCATGTCATGACACTGGCACGCTGGATTATATGCCCGATGCCTTGATTAGTCTCACTGCTCCGAAACCTTGCAGTGCCAAATTGAGCGCAGGAGTGAAGCATTATTTGGGGGGCAGGTTTATTCCACAGCATGTTGCTGATGATTGGAACTTCCAGGTTCCTCATTATGTCGGGTCTGATCAGTATGTTAGGATGATTTGAATTATTGGTTTATGTGTAAAAAAATTTATACAGTTTATATAGCAGTAAATGAAATAATGAATTAACAAGATATGAAAAAATGAGATGTGAAAAAATAAGATATGAAATAGTGAAATAATGAAGTAATGAACATAGAATTAAAAGGAAAAAAAAATAGTGTAAAATGCTAAAAGTATAATGACCTAAAGGATCTATTATATTGATATATACACGAAGCACAACATCGTAAAGGATTAAAATGAAAAACACAAGTAGGTGCACTCTAAAGTCAGTTTCTTAAAATGGGTGAAATTGTTGATTCATATAGTTATAACTGTTAACATTACCCATATTCACACCATTAAGATTATTAGGCGAAGGAAAATTTAAATTATTTGGATTATTAAAATTATTGAGATTATTCATGTTGGAAATGCTTGTGCGATTAAAACTTGAACTTACAGGCAATGAATTATTTCGTTGAAAAACAGGCTTCGACTGCACATTATTAGATGCAGAAACAGTTGAATTTGCTGTGGATATGGATGCATTTGTTGGGAGTGAATTATTTTTCCTTTGTTGTGATGCTCCACGTACGCCTAACGGGTTCTTACTAAAGCTTAATCTTATACCACCCTTACTATTGTTCATACCATTTGACCGGGGTAAAGTTCTTCCATATAATTCAGCCAAAGCTCTAGTTGCATATGCCACATCGTCGAATTCGACAAAACACATGGGACCATGATGGGAAGAAATGTTATGTGGTTGCTTTGTTTTAAATGATAGCCTTTTAAAACCGGCTTGAGGTTGAAATAATGAACGTAATTCAGCCTCTGTTGTATCGGGTGGTAAATTTCCGACATACAAAGTATTGCATGGGGGGTTTTGATCTGCTGGATTTGCAGGTGGTGGAACCCTAGCCAATAAAGATAAATCAGGTAAAGCCTTTTTGTATTGTCTTAAAGAATCGAGATTGGATGTGTTATTAGTATCTGGAACAACATTATTATTGCCGTTATTTGAGGGTGAAATATGGGGGATATCATTTGGAACATCCAGAGGCTTTAAGTGGGATTGCGATTGATCAGTAGTAAAATTTGTTGCTGATGAAGGTGTTGTTGAAATGAAGTATGAATTATGCTGGGTCCAATCCATACCAGGAGTCGGAGTAGATGTTAAAATTGGGTTTAAAGGTTGCGGCTGATTTGCAATTTTGGTATTTATGAACAGATTGTCATTTTTCAAAACTTTTAAATTAATAGGGGTCGAGATTGGAGTTGAGGTATCATTATTCCAAGTTGTTATGCTAGAGACATTATTATTGTTGCTAGTGTCGTTATTTGTGTTAAGATTGTTGTTCTTGTCAGTGCTACTATTAATATTGATATTATTGATATTATTGGTGCTATTGTTTTTAATATTATTAATATTATTAATGCTATTGTTATTATTAATGCTATTGTTATTCAAAGAATAAAAGGTTGTATCATTCAAATCACTGAAATCATTAATATCAAATAACTCATTTGATTTTGGAGGATAAGATTTCAAATTCTGTAAAGTTGGGGAAGTTGGAGAGGATGATTGAGTGTTTATAGAAAACGGATTTGAAAATAAATAGTTTGTATCAGTGTTAGAGTTTAAAATCACTTCTGACTGAACTTTAGGATGATTCAAACCAAATAAATGTTTATCATTCAATAGTTGGTGAACCTGACTTGCAATTTTAGGCGACGAAAACCTTGAATAAATCAATAGATTATTAAAACTAGTCGGATCTTGAATGATATCAACAAATTCCACATCATCTAAACATAGTGAAAAGATTAATTTGGCTTCTCTCATAGTTACATCGTTTGGTATATTTCTGATTTTCAAAACTGAAAAACTTGAGGTAGCAGTGTTGATTGACAATCTTTCTAAAGGGTTTGACAAATCATCAGAAGATTGGTTTGATGCATATAATGTCATTTTCTTTTTAAAATCTGTGTATATGTACGTATCACTTAATTAATTTTGAAGTGTGAAGTTTATGTTAATATTAACGTGATAGTATTATAAGCAGAAAATATGACCAATATTAAATGAATGGGATAAAGATTATTGTAGAACAAGATAGGGTAAAGTAAAGTGAAAACCCTAGCGAATTTCAATAAGATAAAGTAAATAAGGAAAATAATATAAAGTTGAGTAAAGTAGATTAAAGTCAAGTAAAGTATGATAATATATGATAATATAACAGATGAACTAGTATACAAAAGTAGCAATGATATTTGGAATCCAGGTTATAAGAGAAACCCCATATAATTAGAGATGAAAGCAGGCTGAAATGTATGAAGAAAGAGAACAGCAATAAAGATGGATAGGTGAAGAGGTGGTAGTGTCAGGAGTGACACGGATGGGAGTGGAGGTGATAGTAAGAGAAGTAGCAGAAGCTGCAGAAGATGAAGAGGTCCGTGTGCACCACGACAACAACAAGCAAACTAACACGCAGGTAGACAGGTAGTGCCATGCAACGATCTTGCCAGACAGGGACCGCCGCTCGAGCGAGTGTCGCGGTCCCAAAAAGCATAGCAAATTAAGCACAGCAAATGCAGCAAATGCAGCGAATGCAGCAACTGCAGCAAATGCAGCAATGCGGAAATCACGCCGGTTTTGTGGTGGAGGCGGCAAAAGCGCGGACGAGCCGCGCCAGGACCCTTGCCTCCGTGCACCAGCAGCCCCTTTGCGTTGCCCTGTTTTGCCTTCCTGTGCTCCTTCCCCCCCCACCCCCCGCAGAGGGAAAGACAGGAGTGCCCTGTTTGCCCCGTCTGCCCCGTCTGCGCGACGAGCCGCCTCTGCGGGCCCCTGCTGCTCCACGATGCTCAGCAACTTCTGCTACATGCTGCACTTTAAATACCTCCCCCTTTTCTTCCTTCTGCTGTCTCAGATTGCTCTTCTTGTCTTTCTCTTACACAATTCAATGTCCGAATACAGAAAGTTAACCAAAAGATCCCAAAAGCAGAAACAGAAGCAGCAACAGCAAAAGCAGAAGCAGAAGCAACAGCAGCAACAGCAACATCAACAGCAAAGAACACCAAACTCCTTTTCTTCGTCTTCTTCCTCATCCTCCTCCTCTTCTTCTAATAACTTTATAACCCCATCTTTGAAGACCAGATCAAAGTTCAAATCTAGATCCAGGGTTTCAAGTGATAAGGAAAAGTTAAAATGCAACTCTCCTCCAGACACAAAGGATTTGATAACCATTGATTCAACGTGTTTGATCTCCTTGTGCTCTTTGTTTGTGCTGCCAGATGACACACCGGAAACGGCTTATGTTTTGGATACAAATAGATACAGCGCAAGTGTGGATTTGTCCTCGATATATGGTTCTCTCACTAACAGTCAAACTTCGGCTCCAACACTCGACTCCACAACTTCTGTCAAACAAAAGCTTCTTCAAACAATTTTCACCAATTTGGACCTAATCAATGATGAGTATATTCAATCAGCTTCCCTGAGTAATGATGCATCTGGTTTGGATTATGAATCTGATGACGACTCAGACTGCGAATCCGAGTCCGAATCCGAATCAGAGACAGGTTCAGATGACATGCTAAAGAAATCAATCAAACCAACTATTGTGATTCCTGAATTTACTGATAATGAAAAGTTGTTACTCAACAGCAACTTGACCGAAGACAGCGTTAAAATTAACTTCTATACTTTTTAAAATTTGGTTTCAAATTTTTACCTCTTATTGATACACTGGTGGTATACACTGTTTTAAAGCTATTTTTTTTCATTTCATACGTTTCTTTTTTATACGTTATATATATTGATATAAGTGAATATAATACACAAGTTGAATATCATATCGATCGCAAGACCTTGGCAATTTCAAAATCGGATGGATTCTTATCTTTATTACTTTCCTCAACTAGCATTCGCGTGCCCACCATCCAATCGCTCTTATAGGCATCTGTAATTTTCCATCTTTTATTAGCATCGGGATTCATCATCTTAATGATAACAATCACAACATCATCCTTGAAATGTTTCAATGAACGTCCGATGTTCTCTTCACTGATGTATCTCTTGATTTCAAACCCCGTTTTCAACTCATCTAATCGATGCAGGGTATATCTTTCCTTAAATTTCTTGTAGTCCTCATCACTATTCGACGCACTCTTCCATGGCTTGTTTAAAAACCTAATTTGATAGTATAAAATAACTAACGACCATATATCACTTGCCTTCAATACGCCCCTATCCAACTTAGCCAGCGGCTTATTGATCAACTCAGGGGCCTTGAATGACGTTGTTCCACGGCTTATAAACGCCTTATTTTCAATGGGATAACACTCAAGTTTGTCAAGATCCAGGGCATATCCAAAATCAGCGTACTTTAAATTCCCCTGTCCATCGATCAAAATATTTTCGGGCTTGATATCACGATGTGCAATTTCCCGTTGGTGTAAATATTTGAGCCCTTGCACAAGCTGCGCAAAAAGTGAGTCTATGAAATGAGGGCTGACATTGATGTTTTTTTTTCGAATCCCACTTACCAATCGTAGCAAGTCCGAATTAACGTAGTAGTCCAGCATCAGACACACATCGATGGGATCGCTATTGATTCCAATAGGTGCTTCTTCAACGCGTTCTTTGCTGTGCTCTTCACCCTCCTGGCAACTGTGTAAGCTGTCGTTGTTTAAATTTTCCGCTGCATTTTCATTTGTTGAATTCGATTCCGGATACCTGAATATTCCATACACACAAGTGGCGTATTTGGTCTTTAGTTTGGAAAGAATCAAATATTCGTTCAACGAATCAAAGGTATAGTTAGGTCTTATCGCAATATCTCCCACGATTTTTTCAGTCTCCAACACAGAAGAAATTGCAGATCTACCAGACGCCTCCTCATTAATTGTCTTGAATGAAGAATTGGATTTTGTTTTGTCTAATGTCAAACCCTGGATACCTGATGTTATTTTGGACGTTTGGCCTACCAATGCTCCCCTGCTAATCAAGGATGGATTGAAAGGAGTTGAATTGGATCCGTTGTTGCTCAAAAACGAGTGTGTGCGTGATACATTGGTATTATTACTATGCGATCCATTGGTATTATTACTATGCGATCCATTGGTAATGCCAACCGAAATTTCACTTTTCAGTACTTTCCCAACGTAATACCTACCATTGACTTTACTTTTCACCTTTAATATGGACCCACTCGATCCTTCATTGAGTTTGACAGTACTTTCACCAACAACATATTCACTTAACAATGGTAACTTCAGATTGTTTAACCGTATGCTATCGTTTGATTTCCACGCTTTTAAAACATCCTCCGTTTCAGGAAAAGGAATATCTAGCCCTGCCTCTTTAGAAAACTCTTTGGAAGTCGGAAACTCATATTGTGAAACGGTGGTAGATGTCGAAAGTTGTGCTTTCACACCAGGTTTTGAAGTTGAGTTCGAGTTAGAGTGTAAAATTGAGTGCATTCCTTTCAAAATAGTAATACTATCTTTCCTCTCTGCCCATAATCACAATTACAACAAAATAAACCACCGGGTTTTTGTTCCTTTATAGATGTATTAGTATTTTATGCAGCCTTACGGAGTCCAGGGGACAGAGGACCCACCTTCAACCACCGCTTCAAAAATTCTGTACGTGATTTGACCCAAAAAATATTGGTTACGTAACCGTTCCGTACACAGTGCTGTATCCGTAATATTTATTAGATATACCTAAACCAGGTCCATGAGCAGTGTCAAGGTCATATCGTTACCACTGCTGGTATCAAGCATCTTTTGTGCAATGTCGACGCATGAACCAGTCACCAGTGTGTTGGAAACGGTTAATGTGACCCTGTCATCCACCGCCACTGCCATGTCTGCCCCGACATCGAATTCACCCTGGCTTTTGGTGAGACTAGTTGACTCTTTATCATTGGCTGTGATGCAGCAATCCAAGGAGTCTGGGGCTAATGGATCAATCAGTGAAGGTACAAGTACATTTTTATCATATTGGATGTCTCCTTTTGCCATGATGTGTATGATTACTGCAGTTATAATGAATAGAGTGGTGATATTTGCTTCTTCCAGACATCATAGACGATTACCTTACCTCTCCAACATACTGTTGAGATCATTTGCTGTGTTCATACTATTTCAAGGTAGCTATGGGTTATTTGTTAGTCTAAAATGTTACTACAACAAAAATTTTGTTATTGATAAACTATTCAACCCTAGTTACTTTGATTTTAATAAGGATGAATTTGTCGAAAAATCATTTTTATCTATCCCATATAGTAAAAAAACTTATGAAGAGTTTAATCAGTCAACGTCATCCGTGGAAGTAGGTCCAACTACATCTATTTTACGATGCTTCCATCTCTCCCTATGCATAAGTCAAATTCTGGATACGTTTATCTCAGTTGCATCAGGTTTAAAACCGTCAATGGAAACTGGTATAACCTTATTTGAATACTCATTGGCATTTCAAGAGGCACAATTTGTTTCTAAGCCATCGGTAGAATTGCTAATAATTGCCCTCATTGCACTATCCAATCAATTGAATATCCAAATATTAGGCCTACTCAATCTGACAAGGTTTAAGTTGATTTCCTCCACAATAATAGGATTATTCACGCTATCATTCTACGCGTACAACTTATTCACTGGGAACATCTTGAACATTCCGTTCATCATTATTGTTGGATACTTTCCACATTTTTGTGTCTTGACAATTATCTTACTAAGCGAATCGATATTTCTACTGTCAGGTATAATTAGAATGTCATTCAGCGATTTAACGATGATGAGTTTATTAGAAAATTGGAATTCCTTGAATATTAACTTGTCAGATGATTTTTATACGGCTTTGATAAGCTTTGGTGAGTTTATTACCAACATCTCCATAAGTCAGTGTTATGTCCAGCAAACTTCAAATATAAACCTACCAGCAGATAATTACATAAGTACGCAATTGAATAGACTTAATACAGGATATGGAAATGAGTTGGTTAATAATCCTGAATTGGTCAAATTTTCCAATAGCAAGAATGGGAAGGTTAACCCAGATAAGGGGAAGAAATCATGGATCTTTTTCAACAGGTTGAAGATGTTGAACAAATTGTTTTTTCTTTTTTTAAAACTATTGAAATTCAAGTTTTTGAATTTAATCAAGAGATGTTCATCAAGTAGCGATAGAGATAACGCTAAAAATAATGGAAAATTGGTCAAAAGTTTTCTTATCGTTCCAGATAATACTAGTGATAGCGGCGGGCTAACATATACGAACAGTGATATAAATACAGTTAATATAGATAACATCGATACGAAAGAACTCGAATCGACATACTCACAACTTTTGCTAAATACGGATTTAATGGAAAATGATAGTTCGGAGGATTATTATGCTGGTGAAGAAGAGGGAGATGATGTCGAGGAAGAAGAAGATGACGACGACGACGGCGAACCAACAGATGTTGTAACTCTAAGTAATGCCGATCATGCGTTTGATGAGTTGATGACGTTACAAGATTTCAAAAATATTCTTATACCTACTAATGCTTCGGATATACTAGCAACTCAAATAATGAGCTACCACATGCAGCATTTGAACGATAGTTCGGCACATTTAACAAGATCGAATTTTGCCGAACACTACGTTGACGATTTGAAACTCGTAGATTTACTCAGGGAGAAAAACCAAATTAAATGCAAGATTAATCCGTCTGCAAATGAGCTTAATTATGATTCCGTTCATGAAGTACATAACGACGATCTAGGTGTTTGTGTGATATGCCACGAAAATTCTAGACAAATTATCCTTTGGCCGTGCAAGTGTCTAGCCATTTGTGAAAATTGCCGTGTGTCTCTTTTTGTAAGAGAATTTGCAACCTGTGTGTGCTGCCGACGCAGCGTGGAGGGGTATAGTAAAGTGTATATCCCGTAGTTTATAGAAGGTATAGTAATAATATGATACCGGTTATGCAGCCCTTATAATGTGATAGATTACGTAAAAGTGTACTAATTACGTAACACGCGTTGCTGTTTGTTTGTTTACCTTTTGCAGTGCGAGAATGGGAAAAGGAAACGAAATCAAACACACTCTGTCTTAAGCAAACAAGCTGAGCAAGAACTGCTGTGATCCGTCTGTGTGATAGTTCTAGCAACTTCGTCTCTGTGTGCATATAGGCATCCCAAGTTCAAGTAGTTCATAGTAGTTTCAGATATGAGAGAAATAGTACGTGTTGTTTGCAAGTGCTTTCACAAAATTGTTTAACATTTCAACATTGAAGATTTGCATTCGTGTGTACATTAATGTATATGGTTGCGAAGCTTGGATGCATGTTTGACTGAAATATTTGCATTTGCAAGGCTTAAAAGTTATCGTTAAAAAAAAAAGTCAGATCAGTATGAGTATTGAGTATAGCGTGATATGGAACATGAAGCATGAAACATGAAACACGAAATGCTCAAAAATATTTAAACTTTGCTTTCAACACTGAATCTGACATTTTATTGCTTAATGCACCTATTTTAACAAGACAAACTTTAATCCAAACAGGCAAATACTAACTCAATTTTTTTTAACAGATTCATTTATCCACTGGTCAATGTGGTAATCAAGTCGGTGCAGCATTTTGGGAAACAATTTGTAATGAGCATGGCTTGGACAATAATGGTGAATACCATGGTACTTCTCCGTTGCAAAAGGCAAGATTAAATGTTTACTTTAATGAAGCGTCAAGTGGAAAATACGTTCCCAGAGCCGTCTTAGTCGATCTAGAACCAAGTACAATTGAAAATGTTAAATCCTCAAAATATGGTAACTTATTTAGGCCAGATAACCTGATTTTTGGTCAATCTTCGGCGGGAAATAACTGGGCAAAAGGTCATTATACGGAAGGTGCCGAATTGGTTGATTCAGTTATGGACGCGGTTAGGAGAGAAGCTGAAGGTTGTGATTCTTTGCAGGGTTTTCAAATTACTCACTCTTTGGGTGGTGGTACAGGTTCCGGTATGGGTACTTTACTAATTTCTAAAATTAGGGAAGAGTTTCCTGATAGAATGATGGCAACTTTTTCAGTTATGCCTTCACCAAAAGTTTCAGATACAGTCGTTGAACCTTATAATGCAACTTTATCAGTTCATCAATTAGTCGAAAATGCGGATGAAACTTTCTGTATCGATAATGAAGCATTATATGATATTTGTGTTAGAACTTTAAAAATACCACAACCTTCATATGATCATTTGAATCGCTTGGTTTCCTCAGTCATGTCAGGTGTCACAACATCTTTACGTTTTCCTGGTCAACTAAACTCAGATTTGAGAAAATTAGCTGTTAACTTGGTTCCATTTCCAAGACTTCATTTTTTTATGGTAAGTTATGCCCCTCTAACAGCAGCAGGTTCACAATCTTTTAGATCATTAACGGTTCCAGAATTGACTCAACAAATGTTTGATCCTAGAAATATGATGGCAGCATCTGATCCAAGAAAGGGTAGATACTTAACAGCTGCAGCCTTTTTCAGAGGTAAGGTATCGGTCAAAGAAGTTGAAGACGAAATGCACAAAGTACAGACTAAAAACCAAGATTACTTTGTCGAGTGGATTCCAAACAATGTTCAATCATCTGTATGTTCTGTTCCACCAAGCGGTTTAGATATGGCTGCAACATTCATTGGTAATTCAACTTCCATCCAAGAATTATTCAGAAGAGTTGGTAGTCAATTCAGCGCAATGTTCAAAAGAAAAGCTTTTTTACACTGGTATACTTCTGAAGGTATGGACGAGATGGAATTTACAGAAGCTGAATCTAATATGAATGATTTGGTTAGTGAATATCAACAATATCAAGATGCAACAGGTATGGATGATGATATGGATTTTGATGAGCAAGATCAAGTGGAAGATTTGTAGTTCCATTTAATCTAATCAAATTTATTTTTCAATATTTCAGTATCTTTTTATTTTTATTCCTTTTGGCTTTTGTGATGTGTTCTGGTATTTTGGAACTATTTATATATTTACTTCAACCCAGTTCAAATACTTTCATCCTTTTCCTTCCTCATTCTTTCTTTTTTCTGTTCCATGCTTTTACAAACATCGAAGTCTGGAAATTCCCTTTTAAATGTATCTCTATAATCTATTAATATAAATATTTTGGCTTTTGTGCGTAAAAGTAGTAGAGCCGTATGATTCATACTGCACTGTGTCGAACTCGCAGTAAAAAAATTACCTAATCTGGTCATCAACAAAAACTCATCAACATGATACGTCGTCATAGTCATCATCATAGGATCATCCCACATGTACCAATAGCTTAAACAAAATTCAATGTTTTGGCCTACATCAATAACTCAAGTCCAGAAACTTCCCGAAGTTGAATCTTTGGCAGAATTGGGCAGATCCAACCCCGATCATACGTACAAACCTAATCCACATCACGATGAAATTATCAGCATCTTAACGAATTACACTAACGGATTGCCCTACGTTATTATAACATACAGATCTATTTATCTTTTTGATTGGACGCACAAAGCGCCTGTGAATGTGCATATTCGTTCTGACTCGTCAGTTGAGCAACAAGGGTCTAATGTTTCAGTAAGGTTATCTCCGAACCAACAAACGTTTGCAGTGAAGACAGATAGGAATGTTATACTTGTATATACCATCAAGGCTAAGGGTACAGATAGTGAGTTGCTCAGTATTTATTCTAAAGATGGCAGTCTAATTCAAAATGGATACCCATTAACCATGTATCAAGATGATCCGCTGGTTTTTGGTGGAATTAATTCCAAGTTTGATGGTGCAAATAATGGTGGTGTTAATAATAGTAAACAAGGGCTTGTCCAAAACTTGCTAAGTACCTTTATCGGTGTTGGCGGAAATGAGGTTCCGATTTTAGATTTAGGATTGAGATTAAAACTTATTCTGAACATTGCAAGTCCAGTTGTTGAGTATTGTTTTATCAGTAGTATGGAATTGTTATTGATTAATACGAATCCACATGCATTTCAAATTATTCATTTAAATTCAAATCAAAAGACTATCGCTAATAATCAAGTACCTGGTGATTTAAGTAACGATATAAATTTTATTTTAGCTGATGAGTTGGACTGGTTCAAAGACCCAAATGTGAACAATAACAGTGAAATATCCGAAATGAGATATAATTATGATTTAAATTGTTTTTTGTGGTTTAACCAAAAAGGTGATGCATTGTTGGTTAAACATTTAGGTGAGAGCGCAGGATTAAAATTATCGGCTCGAATCATTTATCAAAATAGTAGTAGTAAAAAGGCTATTAAAGGAGTAATCAATCATTTTAAAAATGTTTGCTATCTATTACTTGATGATGGTGAGTTGCATATTTACCAATTATGTCATAATTTTTCATGCGAGTTGTTGAAGACTGTACATAAGTGCATCCCGGCTAAAAATCCAATCGATTTGTACCTAAGTCCAAGCGGAGATTCAATTATCGTACTGTTTGAAAATGGTTGGAATGTCTATTCAGTTTTGGGGAATTTAAATTATTCAACATTTGAATTTGATCAATTCGGTATTTCAAATGCAAGGGAAATTCAATTTTTAAGTGAAAAGGAATTAGTTTTAATTAACACAAATGACCAAATTATTTTCATAGATTTAACCATCTACAAAAACGGTGAAGGTTTTAACTTGTTAACTCTGAAACGACCAGTTTTGTTTGATAAAGACAAAATAATGATTTTTAAAGCTTATGAAAAAAAACTTATTGATCATCACCACTATAACTATAATGTTAATGATGTCACAAATAAAGAGTCTGACGTTTGGTTGATTGAGATGCTACCGCATATGTTCCGGATTAATAACACACTAATTCGTTCCTCGTGTGTTAGTGATGATGGTAACAATGTTTGCATAATTGGCAACTATGATGTTATCATTTTCAGTAATTTGACAAAAAAGTGGAAGTTTTTAGAAACTAAACAGGATAGCACCTCATTTGAAAAAGTCCAAAGCTCAATTAAAAGCTGTTGTTGGTGGAAAAATTATCTTATATTGGGGTTGGCAGATATCGAGAGAGTCAAAAAATCTGAGGTAGTCATTTTCTCAGAAAAAATCTTTGATGTTAACGAGACCTTCAGTTTTGATTTTGTTGTTTGGAGTTTTAATTTTGATGAAACTCCATTTGAGGAATGCTTTTGGAATCTTAATGTTGACATTTTTAATGACGAACTACTGGTTATGACTGATCAATTAAATTGTTATTCATGGAAATTAAAGCTGAGAACAGATGCGACTACAAAAGTCACTGGTGATCAGCTAAATGATAGTATTTTGTATGATGAATCACTCAAATCAATTAAATCGTCTATAACATTGCAAAAATCAGCAGTATATCAATTGAAGTCCTGTTTTAAAGAAAATGATGAATCAATCATGCTCAACTATGGTACGATATTGAAAATTTCAGATACTGACCTTCTTTTTTTGTCAAATACAGATCTATACTATATTAGGAGAGAAAGAGATTCAAATTTAATGTCCTTTACAAATGTAATATATTTGATCAGTAACACTGTTGAGTATGTTGACAAGTTGAACAATACATTGATTTGTCTATTTGATGGATCTCAGTTAATTCACTATAATTTGGGTGATGATTTTGATCTTTTAAAATTGAAACCAATTAAAATTAGTATAGGTAATGATATAGCTAGTGATGCAAAAAATAATTATGTTGTCAAATCAACTGGCGTTTGTTCATATCCAGTCACCACCATCGCATTTCAAAATATCATGTTTGGAATTGAAATTGATTGTTACTCCAAAGTAAGGCTAAAGTTGGAAACAACCAGACGGAATTATTTGACTGACTTGGTTAATCACTACATTATATCCAATATAGCAGTTAAAAAGCTTGAAGATGATTCAAATGCAATGAATATTACCAATGTTTACGGCAAGTTTTCTAAATTCAAAAATTTTAAATTTGTTCTTGAAAAGTTAATGGTTGATTATTTGCAAAAATGTTACGAAAATAAAGAGTATGATTTGAACGATGATTACTTCAATAGATTGTACTCTTTAATCAATTTGGCGGGATCTCCATATGAGATTATTCTAAACTGTTTGAAAAAAACAGAAACTCATTTTTGGCCGATATTTTTTGCCAAATCAAACGAGAACCCGAGATACATCGTTCATAAATTGTTTACTGAATGCAACGATCAAAGATTAAGTGCACACTTTTTTATTATTATGCTAAACTATGAGAAATACGATTACAGTACCCAAAAAAGCAATAAATCCAGAAAAAGCAAGAAGAAAAGTGAAGATACCACAACATACATCAATATCAAAGATCAAGAATTAATCATCAGTATACTGAAAAAGTTGATTATTTCTGGTGATTTTGAGACTTCTTTTGAGCTGGTCAGATTTTTGAAGATTGTTGACGAAAAAATGACACATAAATGTCTAGAGAAAATGAAATCATATTTACCTCCTCAACAAACTAGTTAAATCTGCAAATAAATAAGGTTAAAGTATTTATTTTTATATAAAAATGTTTGTTCTTTGATGATATATAGAAAGATATCGAATAATAAATAAGAATTAATAAACAAGGATTGTTAGCTCAGAATTAATATAGGGATGAATAAGGATTTAAGTTGTGTAATTCACAGAAAGGCCGGAGAACATACTAGTTTGCACCCTTTAAGAACTTTTGAACAAAACTGTTATTTGTAGTGGAGCTATAGTGTTCGAACTCTTCAAAATATTTCATAACATGACATTGTTGTTTCCAAAAGTTGACCAACTCTTGGAATTCCATTTGACCCTTCATATAAAGCGTATTTTTAATAGCCAAGTCTTGAACAAATCTATGTCTTTCAAACTCTTGTCTGATCCTGGTCTTCACCTGGTATGGAGGAATATCTAAATCATAACTGTTGACAAACTCTCTGGAGTGTCTCAAGTATCTTCTGTATAAGTTCAACACACGGTATCTAAGATCAGCACTGGTAGTTGAAAATCTAGTCGTTTCTGCAAATGCGGTTGGAAAGGTCATTGTGAATGTAATTGGGTCTGCTGCTCTAACACCTTCAATCTCTCTCTCATAATTACTCTTAAGCAATTATCATCAACCAACAGACAAACACTCCCCACTCTTCGCGGACAGCGGTGCACGGGTAAAGTGTTCTAGTTTTTTTTATTGGTTCTCGGGAAACATGTTTCTGCAAATCGATCTGTCAAAGGCTCTATGCTCTTAGGGGGATAGCAGACGGCATAGAGGGCTCGGGACACAATGGATATTGAAAAATCAGTATGTGGCATTTACCAAAAGCCAGTGTTAGTAAGTTTTATTTTGGGATACTCTCTCGCACTGGGAATCTTTGTATCCTATCTTCCGCAGCACATCAAAATTATCAAAAGGCGTTCGAGTGAAGGTTTATCACCGGCGTTTCTCCTCCTTGGTTCATTATCCGCATTTGCTGCATTTATAAACATTTTCATTGTGACAACTCCTGCTAGGGAATGTTGTTCATCAAAATTAACAGTGTATCAATGCAGTAACGCATTACTCGGATTTTTTCAAATATTTGTTCAAGCATCTGGTTATATTCTTGTTTTTCTTCTCTGTTTGTTTGCTACGAGAAATTCTATACGAGAATCCAAAAATAGTCATCAAAAATTAACAATGAATTTCAATATTTTCATTTCATATGTTGTGATTAATATTATATTTGTTTCCTATTTGTATCATGCTGAGATTGATCAAAAATTGGATACTTTATTTTTATTCGCTGATATAAGTGGAATAATATCTACACTTCTTTCAATTGTTCAATATATTCCCCAAATATACACAACATACCTGATCAGACATGCAGGTAGTTTGTCAATTCCAATGATGTGCTTACAGACCCCCGGCGGATACATTTGGTCTTACAGTCTATATTCACAACCGGGATCAAAATGGAGTTCATGGCTGCCATTTTTTGCCGCAGCCAATTTGCAACTAGTTTTACTCGTGTTGTGTGTCTACTTCAAATTTAATTATCCCACAAAATTAACTGAAGCCAATGCGGAGTTGAGAATTGCTGAAGAGAACATAGCTTATTCAATTCATTCATCCCGCAATCAAATTAATGAAAATACACCTTTGGTGTAGTATATGGGTTTTTTTTATAAAGGTAAAGAGTGTACAAAAATAAATTTAAAATATAGGATAAAGTAAACTGCTTTGAAACTATAATGAAATATATCTAAACAGAGATGGTTTTCCAGATATTTAATCCATCAGTACCTGTACTAACTAACGTACCAGGTATTTGCTTATGCCATCTAACGTCTTTAACATCTTTTTGCCAATGAACAAATAATAACTGAGGTGGAATATCATTTAATTCTTTTGTTTCTTCTCTTTGCTGTTTAATCTCTTCATCATCCGCCTCGACAGCTAAATCCCACAATGTAACAGTGTTATCTTCAGATGATACTGCAACAATTGATTCATCTAACGGGTTGAATGCAATTGATGTAATCGGAGATTTATGAAAATCATACGACACAACTGGTGACGGTTGGCTATTTGGTTGAAAATTTCTTAAATCCCAAACACCCCAACTACCATCATCATGACCCGATGCAAGTAGATAGTCAATTTTATCACACCATGAAATAACATTAACATCACTTTTAGAGGCAGCTACACTTAATGCAGGTTTATGTTTTTTTGACCTTGTATCCCATATCCTAACATAACCATCAACACCGGCAGTTGCAAAGACAGTCTTTTCAGACTTTGACCACTGAATATCTTCAATTGACGCATCATTAACCTGATACGCTGTACGATCAGTGACCCATTTACTACTTGTTCTTGATGTAAAATATATTCTTCCGGTAACGTCACCAGAAAGTAATGCACCATCTTCAACTGATGACCAATCAAGACCATAACCTTCGACATTACCATGATTTGACACTATATGAGCAGGTCTTTTGCTTTGTTTTGGAATCACGTAACCCGGTGTATCGAACGCTTTCATTTGTGATGAAATATCAAATATATAGACTTCACCACTTTCAGACATTGTGGCAGTTAAATATTCGTTTGTTTTTGCAGCCCATGGATTAACTCTAACTCTATTGGTCGTGTATTTTAAAGGTATAGTTTCACTTTCCAAAATTGGATTATATTGCTCATCATCTTCATCATCATCTTCGGGATCTTCCTCTTCCTCTTCAGACTTTGCAAGTGTTTTAGATAATGAAGACAATTTCATGACAATCATTTCATTGTCTTTAGCCTTTGACGCTTGCGTGGCGGTTGTTAGATACATTTTTGCTGGATAGCTTCTTCTTTCGTTACCATATACATCGGGCAAAATATCTAAAGTGAGACAAGGCCATGGAAGATTGACGTTATGTAACATTTCGTAAACTGTCGGATCGGCTTCTAAAACTTCATCTGGACCTAATGGCCTAGATCTATGTGGTAAATACAATGTATTTTCTCCTTCCTCATTTTCTTCTTGGTTTTGTTTGGCTTTAGAAACTAAACCATCTGTGTCTATAGCATTTTCTAATTCTGGATCAGAGTGATCTAATTCAATGATTTCACCTTCACTATCATAGTCATCACCAGATAAGTTTTCCATTTCACCTTCAATGCCTAATTGTTCAGCCATCTCAATTTCCCCGTCCATGTCGACATCTTTTGGTTTTGCTGCTGTATTTCTTTTAGAATCAGCATGGTGGTTCTCAATTTCAGATGCAACTCTCTTAGACATTGGTATTAACTCTTTTGCTTGTGTCCTGTGATAGAGTCCAAAATTTTATAGCATGATAAAAAAATTTAGTTGAAAAAACTAGACCAAAAAAAATATTTTCTCTAAAATGCGCGACATTTGTCTTGTTGTGATTTCAATATCAACATGAAATTGTAACAAGTTAGCTTAGCATACTAAGTGGTTCAGGTTTCAAGAACAAGCGATACGAAAGCAATGGAAAAACTGGCATTTCTTGATATGGACCCACCACCGGGCTATATACCCGGTATTGGACGGGGTGCAACGGGGTTTGTAACCCAGGCGGATTTGGGTATCACTAGAAGCTTACCTATTGTCTCGTTACCAGGAGCAAAAAATTTTGAAGAAACAGACCCAGAAAGGTTTAAAGATTCTGAGCATGACTCATCACATGTAATTTCTGTTTTGAATACCGACAGAAACGATATTGAAGCTGATCAAATTTACGATGGCATAGAAGCTTATCTGGAAAGTAAACGTGGTAAAAAGCGAAAAAATGATACCGCCAGAGGAAAAAAAACCGATGAAAATAACGATAAAATTGTTGCTAAATCCGAAAGCATCAGCAAATCAATTTCCACAATTACAGATCAGTTTAAAGACGTCAAAAAAGATCTAGCTACTATTTCTGTTGAGGAATGGGAAAATTTACCGGAATCTGGTGATTTCACCAGAAAAAATAAAAGACTCCGTAACGAGTTACAAGAACAACAAAGATCTTACCGAAATTCTGATATGATTACGTTGGGGCTAAAAGATTCAAGTTCAACTAATTTGGCCTTAGATGAAGCAAACGAAGAACTAGAAAAAGATGATGGTGAACAGGAAAGGGATAATGATGAAGACATGGGAAATGTTAATTTATTACAAATATCACGCACGAAGGACAGGTTACTAGAAACACAGATCAGAATGGGCAATAGAAATGTATCTGCTGAAGTTGATAAAAATGAATACTTAAAACATTTACAGCCATCAAGTCAATATAATATTGGTGATTATAAAAAAACCAGACGTTTGTTTGCAAAACTCTTAGAATCTAACCCTTATAAACCTCAAAACTGGATTGCCAGTGCAAGATTAGAATACGACGCAAAGAAATTTAATAAAGCGAAGCAACTCATTCAACAAGGTTGTGAAAAATGTCTGAAATCAGAAGAAATTTGGTTGACAAATTTAGAAATGAATTCTGATGATAGACTCGCATGTAAAGTTATTGTTGCAGATGCCATTAGATATAATTATAACTCTTTAACACTATGGGTCAAAGCTGTTGATTTTGAACAAGATAATATTTCAAAAGTTCGTGTTTTAAGAAAAGCTCTGGAGTTTTTACCAAAATCAGCTGACCTCTGGTTAAAAATTGTAAAGTATGAAGCAAATAAGGAAGTCTGTGTCAAAATTTTACAGAAAGCTACAAGTATTATACCTGAGTCATACGAATTATGGATAGCATTAGCTGATTTGCAGGAAACTGGCGACTCCATAAAAACACTTATTAAATCAACAGAAAACGTCAACAAGGATAAAATTTATCTCATCTGGATTAAAATAGCAAAGTTGGAAGAGAAAAGCACATCTAACGAATTAAAAATATCTAGGTATATTCACAAAGCATTTGAAGCTGTTGAGGGGACTGTTGATGATAGCGGATGGTTCACTCAAGCTGAAATATGCGAAAATGAACAATATACAATTACATGTCGAATAATTATTTTGAAATTACTGTCAGTTAATAAGTATGTTGGCATAGAATCACTAATTTCCAAATCAAAAGCTGAAAATGACAAAGGTCATAGTGAAATTTCTAATTCAATCTTACTATTTATTACTTTAAACTACCCAACAAACATACAAGCGTGGTTGTCACTTTTAGAATTCAAAAAAAATAACAAAGAGTTTCAAAATTTGTTTCTTACTTATGAAATGGCAATAGACGCAACACCAACTCATACTGACTTTTATTTAATGTATGCTAAAGACAAGTTGAAATTTGATGATGATATCGAAAAAACCAGGTCAATTTTATCAGATGGGCTTGATAAAAACTTAAATTCTGAAGAACTATGGTTTTACATCATTGATTTCGAGACTAAGTGTGGTAGGATTCTTATTGCACGAGATCTTTTCGAACGTTGTATAAGTACAGTTTCAAACCCAAGTGTGAAAATATGGATTAAACATGTGTTGTTTGAGAGGAAACTAGGTGAGTATGAGGTTGCTTTGGGTATTTGCACTGATGCAATTATTAGATTCCCCAAAGAAAGTGAACTATTTTTGTTAAAGGGAGAAATATATGAAATTGTTGGTAATTATGAAGAAGCCAAGGCAACTTTTGATATGGGAACCAAAGTTTGCACAGACAATGAAAAAATATATATTTGTCTAGGTGCATTATACGAAAATAAGTTCTCTAATGATATTAAAGCTAGATCAATATTAGAAGAAGCATTGTCCAAGCATCCTCATTCTGACTCAATTTATCATTCTAGATTATGTTTAGAATTAAAACTTGGAAATAAAGTTCATGCACTTAGATTATTATCGAAGGCGTTATCACTAATTCCATCATCTGCTTTACTTTGGAGCGACAGCATCAAACTAGCAACAAAACAACAAGTGAAAAACACTTATACGATGGCATTAAAAAAAACAACAGAAGATCCGGTTGTTATCCTCACAATTGCAAACGACTTGTGGAAGTCGGGTAAAATAGACAAATCACACCAATTTTTTGAAGCTTGTCTTGCAAAAGACGAAACCTACGGTGATGCATATATTTATTACTATGCTTTTTTACTCAAGTTTGGAAGCAGGGATGAAATGAAAAAGTTAGAAGAAACCATTAGTAGACAGTCCAGACTTCATGGCAAGCACTGGCATTCTGTTGCCAAAGAAAACGAAAGAAGACATGTATCTGAACTCCAGCTATTGCGGGAGGCGGCCGTAGATGCCTCTAGGTCTGTATAAATTTACGTAATCATGCACAAAATTCACTACCCAGCACGGGTCTAAATTGAGGTTACGCTACATGAACCGCAAGTTATTATTTACCAAGCTAGGTATTGCAAAACTAGGATACATTCAAACAATGTTTTTCCAGTCTGTAGGAAAATTCAGATTGAATAAGAAACACACTGGAAGGTTTCAAAGACCATATGCTAGTGCTAAGACTTCCAACGTGGATTGGAATCCTATAAGAACAAAGAAACAGTTATCACAAAACATCGAATTTTCAGGTAAAACCAGTAAGAAAGTTTTTTTTGGATTGCTATGTCTCGCACCTATTATAACGTTTGCAATGGGTACATGGCAGGTCAAAAGACTTAAGTGGAAAAATAAACTTGTTGCCGAATGTGAAGATCGTTTAACTTACAAGCCAATCCCGTTACCAAAAAGTATCACCAAAGATGATTTACCAAATTTAGAGTACAGAAAGGTCTCAGTTACTGGACATTTTGATTACTCAAGAGAAGTATTTGTTGGTCCGAGATTACACGATGGTCGTAAAGGTTACACACTTGTCTGTCCATTCGTTCAAAGTAACGGTGCCGGTGAAGTTTTGATTGATAGGGGTTGGATATCAGCTGATAAAGTTATTCCATCACAACGAAACTTACAGCATTTATCTGTTCCAAAAGGAGAAATTTCCGTTGATTGTGTTATTAGAGTACCACCAAAGAAAGGTAGCCTTAATATAGACCATGAAAAAGGTTCAAGATTATATCAATATTTGGATGCAGATGCAATGGCTGAAGAGTTGAACACCCGACCAATCTATTTGCAAGCACTTCAAAACTTCCACGAGAGACCTGAATGGTTGCATCATGAAGACATTTCACAAAATGTTGATAATACTGCACAAAAGACTAAAAGTTGGATATTCTGGAAATCATCTAATAGCAATTCAAAAATTGCTGCAGCTGGTGATGCTACAAAAAGTAACCTTGACTACGATACATCTGAAGAATTTGATCCATTGCAATTCATCAACGCCGGTGTTCCATTGGGTAAGGTTCCTAAAGTCGATTACAAGAACAATCACCTTAACTATCTTGTCACTTGGTACTCACTTTCATTTGCCTCCACAGTATTGTTGATTTACATGTTTAAGAAGGGCAAGTTTTTGAACCCAACCGAAGAAAAGTTAAAGTATACAAGAAAGATTATTGACTAAGTAAATATCCTGTATATACATTTTTTTATATGATTCAAATTAAATTAGTTTATTATTTATAAAAATTCATTACCGATTATTCTTCTTTTGATGGTTCTTCAAAACGAAGACTCTTTTTCCTCTTGACGTCACTCGTTTTTAGCCCACTTTTCCCAACTTTCCACTTTTTTTCCTTTTTTTCGTCAGGGGAAACCATTTCACTTTCGCTTGCATCGGAATGCACAGCTAAACTGTCTGACGAGCTGAACCTTGTAACTTTATCTAAATCACCGGCAATATCAGGTACTTTCACGGCTTTATTACTAACAACTTCAGCCTTTTTTACATGAGATAAATCGTTCGACATATTTCCAATGTACACCAGTTCAGCGGTACGTATCCATCTTCTTCTCCTGGTATACTTACTGAACCCATCTTCAGTTGTTGGATTCTTCCACGTATTGTCATAATAAATCCAACCATCCTCATTTCTAGGATTAGCTGTGGTTTTAGATTTCGTTGAGGGTAATTGAATTGCACCATCATTAGTTAAATCTAACCTCCATGTTTTATCGATCCATCTCCATACCATGCCTTTCGTATTCATGATTCCATCGTCGTTTAAACTATCATGGCCCCCAATTTTTTCATTATTAGTTCCCTCAACTTCCTGGACATCGATTGATAATGGTAATTGAGGCAATTCAAATAATTCAGTGGGTTCGGATTCATTCAAAAATTCATCAGTCCAAGGCGTTCTTTCGTACGATAATAGATTAGGTGTCCAGCCAACGCCTAACCAACGTCGCTGATTTTCATATATGACGTAAGTGAATCTGACTGAAGATTTTGAGTTTGAGTTTGAAGCTGAAGAAACATTCAAATTACCACCGTTTAATTTGTTGAATCTATTGGATAATCTTTTATTTAAATTGAATAACGTTGAAGTTTTAGATAAACCCGAATTTTCAAAGTCTAAACCCGTCAAGTAAAAGCAGAGGAGTCTAAAAGTACGTGATTTCCATAATAAAGATCTGGTAACTTTGGACCATTTGGAATGATAGGTTAAAACCAAAATTGTCAAAACTAGTATCATTTTATTTGGAGGCAAAATGAAAAAGCTTATAACGACGTACACTGGTGACAAAAATACAGTTGTAAACAACAATCTCTTTAAGTCACCTGCAGTTAAGCCTAATTCAACAATTGGAAAAATTAATATATCGGAACGTTTGGATATTAGTGTCATTGTTTGGATTATATCATCTAACGTTGCATGATTAGCTTGTTCCAATTTAACGAAGGATTTACATTCCGAATAAATCCATAATGCAAAAACGGGCAATAAATGACCCAAATAAATTATCAAAGGTTCATAATATAAAATAAAGAATGAAGCAGACAAAACCAATAAAATTGATAAGTGGGTTGAATCATCATTCCACGTTAAAATGTTCAAAACTTTCAAAGTTAATATTAGGAACGGATATGACTTTATCAAACTCTTACTGACAGCTGGAGGAGTTGAGGATAATAACGGTGATGATTTGACAACACTTTTAGCTGGAGTTTTTTTGCTGTCAGCAGTATCATTTATCACACCCAATGCAATACCTATTCCTCCAATTATTCCCGGGTTCGAATTTAATTCCGATTTTTTTTGACTTGGTTCATCAATTGAACCTGATTCGGGTAAAACCATTGAGACTGGATCAGTATTTTGGTTTGATACACCTGTAAATGAAGCTTTCAATTCATCCGACTGCGCAAACATCACACCGGGTTGTGATTGAATTGATGCAATTGGAGTTGAATTATTATTTGACCCTTTATTCGGGTTCAGAACGGGATCCACTATTTGAAGTGTTGAAGATTTATCCGGATTGGAACTATTTACTGACGACGAATTAATTGTTGAGGTTGTCACATTCGTATGAGTCGATGAGGTAGTAGCATTACCTGGCGATAATGCCGACACAATTGGGATGAAATGTGAAATTGCTGATCCTAATGGCGAACTCTCACTATTTGTTGATGTATTTGATTGCGCTGACGTATGTTTTATTTCTGGGGAAGCAGGATCATCGGAAAGCAAAATTAATGATTCTTTATCGGAATTATTGGCATCTTTATTGGGAACATCTACCATTGTGATGCCCTTGAATAAAATAAATATATGAGCCTTGAAGACAACAGAATCAGCAGAGGGCGCTGTTAACATAGAAAATTTAGGGGATTCCATAATGAAGGAAAGGAATAATCGGTAAAAAAAAAAATTAAAAAAAAAAAGTTTACATAATCACTAGAAAAGTAAAACATCACACTGCACTACAAAGCAGCTATATCTTCCATTTCAACATCATCGAAATCATCATCATCCTGCCCTTGATCCTTGTTATCGTTATCACTATGCTCGTCATCGTCAGCAGTGCCGCTTTTGACTTTCTTTTCGACGTCAATACTTTTCCTATACTCATCTTTCAACTTCCATTTTAACGCATATGGACCTTTACGTTCCATTATCGCAATACTTTCAAGACATTCCTTGAGGTAAGCCTCGGGTTGATTGGTCTTTTCACGTAATCCTTTCATAGTCCAATATTCGTACTCGTTAAATAGTCTGAATAGAAAATTCATTAAAACTTCACGATCTAATCTTGCAGCACGACCATCTTGTTTGAGTGCTTCTTTTTTCATTGCCAATTCCTTGGATAAAGTTATAGTTGAACCAGTTTGAATATTTGGAGTAGCTCTACCATGCATGAGACCAACTTTTTCAGATTTTATATAGTTGATAGTTTTCCGTTTGACCATTTGATTTAAACGTCTTTTTTGATCTAGCATTCTCAATTTATTATCAGCTACCAACTTGGTTGGGATAATTTGGCATTCATGAACAACTTTACCTACAAGTTCTGTCTTTTTAGGAATAGTTTTAGCATAGGGTATGAATTTTCTAAACCTATCGAATTTCTCAAATTTGGAACTACGGTTACCAAAATTTCCAAATCCACGTCGTTTGGAACCGTCCCCGTTATTATCTCTTTTATCAACATACGTAGTTCCCATACCACTCTCAATTTTATTTGCCTGGTACTCAGGATCCTTCTCCCTCATTTCTCTCTCTTGAGCTTCTTTTTTATAATTTTTGATTTTCCTTGACCAGTTAGCTTCGTGGTTCAGAGCCTCCTTGTTTAAAGTTTTCATACGCGGCTGATTGGGCATATTAACCACCTGCGTTCTGTACATCAATCTTTGGCGAAACTGCTGGAATTGAGATTCACTAAACGCATATTCATTTTCAACTACTTGTTTAATCAATTTTAATTCGTACTCCTTATCTAGCTTCTTATGCTCAGGCAGTTGATCGTTTAATTCCAGTAAGATCTTCCCATTGGCATTTTTTTGCGAGTTGTTACGAATAGGATCATTGATTGAATTCTTAGGTATTTTTATATTACCCAACTGTTGGCCTTTCAAAAACTCATCATTTTTCCACAATTCAGCTAACTGTGGGGTCAACCTGACCAGCCAAATTTGATTGCTGGCATTTTTTAAACTTAGGTTAACAGACTCAGTCTCGTCTAATTGGTTTTCGTTAACGGAAATTATACCTTGAGGAACGGGAATATCATCTTCATCGTAGGCAACCTCTCCAGAGAGTTCAGTATCCTGAGGTATATCGGCAGCGTCGTCGGTATTAGCAATACTTGTGTTACCCGTGACAGCACCTGTGGTGGTAGAAGCGGGAGGTTCGGACATTGGTGTGTTTGCGGGTGTCAAGACCTAGTCATTTGAACCCAGTGAGAAATTCATGTGAGGAGTCGCCTTCCGGATAAAGGGTGGAAAATGCGAAAATGCGAAAATGGAAAAAATAGAAACGAAAAAAAGAACGTGCTCGATTTTCGCACACAATCGAACGAGGCTTTCCGCCTGGGCGCAGTGCTCAATATAAATAGCCCGGTGCGGCCACTTTTTCTTTCGTGCCCCGCTGAGTGGGCAAGACTATTGTTCTTTTTCCAGACACACACTTCCACTTAATAAGTTTATTACCACCACCAAAATCTTGTCATAATGTCCTCTCCATCCTCTCCAAAAAATAACAACAACACTAATAATAACAGCGTTTCTGGTCAGTTACCCCCAAGAAAAAGGGCTAGAACTGAAGCTGAAAAGGAACAACGTAGAGTTGAAAGAATCATCAGAAACAGGAAAGCTGCTCACGCATCCCGTGAGAAAAAGAGAAAGCATGTAGAACAATTGGAATCTTACGTTAAGTTATTAGAATCAAGCTTATCAAGTTTAGACTCTTTGAACAAAACTTTAATGGAAAACCAATCAATTCTAGTTTCAAAATTGGATTCAAATAATATAGATATTTCTGATTTGGATCTAAATGTTAAAAAGATCAATAAAGTTGAAAGACCCTTAGGTTTGGCTTTATCTGACGAAGATACTTCTCTTTTATTATCAAGTACTAAATCAAATGAACATTTTTCTGAAGAATTAAAAGACAATGAGGATATAGAAGAAGCTTTTACAGATAATCAGGGAAACCCTTCATTATCATTATCTTCTTCTTCTCCATCACTTTCAGTTTCCGCAAGTGATTTTTCAAATCCTTCGACTCCTACAGATGATTTATTTAATCTTGATGATTCCAATACTACTAATAATAATATTTTTTCATTAGATTCAAATAATTTTATGGATTTGAACAATTATTTAGAGCCAGATTTTTCTTTGAATGACAATGTTGAACAAACACTGGATTTAAAGTCAAGTAATATGATTAACAATTCTTCATCATCGGCAATGGGTTATCTCGGTTTGTATAACAGTGTGCATTCAGCAGTAATGCATAGCTTCTTCATCATCATTTTCAATAAACATTAAATAATGTGGTTTTTGTGTCTCATGTATTTATTTCGTACCTTTGGAGAGGACATTATGACTTGATTCACCATTCCCACCCTACTACTACTACAAACACATTTAATGGTCAGCAGCACCATTATCAACCGAGATTACTGACGCCCCATTCGATCTTGAAGATTTCATTTTAACTTGATTACTTACTTGGCTCTATATAATTTACATTGTTTTTTTCTATTTTTCTTTTTTGTTTCATTACTATTTTTGTTTGGTTTTTTTGGGATTTCACATGTTTTTTAGTTTGCTTTTTTCCTTTATTTGTTCACTCATCTTTGACCTTTTATTTCTCAAGACAGATGAGGATACCATCACTGTCTGGGTACCACAGTGGCAGACACTCTTCATTCATGAATTTCAACACTCTTAACCGCGCACAACGTGGCGCGCTTTACCTTGGTATTGCTGCGACTGGTGTCAGCGGAGGAGTCTGTTGCTGGTATTTGTTTGGTGCTGTTGTTTGTCATGAACTGTTGATTTGTTGGGCTAGGCCGGTGGCACTGTTGACGGTGTCTACATGGCTGCCCTGTTTTCTAGTTTGTGTGTAGCTTTTAAAATTATTTTGTTATAATTTGTCGTTTCGCGATTGTAAGTCATGTTTTATTTTTCATGTTGTAGATATCCTGTCACAAGTGGATCAACTCAAATTCAGTAGAGGCTTAAACGATCAGCAATGCACATCGTCAAGTTTCCATGGGTCAAGCATACGGAAGGCCCACGGATGTATGAAATTTACTCTGTGTCTGTTTCCCCCGATGGTTCCCGATTAGCTACCGGTGGATTGGACGGAAAAGTTAAAATCTGGTCAATTGACACACTATACAAATATAAAGAGTTTACGGACGAAGTTGATGGGAGTGAATGTCGCCCATTGTGCTCAATGTCTAGACACGCAGGGGCAATTACATGCGTACGATTTTCCCCCAATGGGCGATTTTTAGCAACGGGAAGTGATGATAAGCTAGTGCTTATCTGGGAGAAGGACGAGGAGAAGACACGAATTATGTCCATGCATAGGAACGAAGTAGGTAATTCATTGTTTAAGCAAGATGATTCTGGGTTGAACGATTCGGATTTAGAGCACTGGACAGTGAGGAAGAGACTTGTTGCTCACGATAATGACGTACAAGATATGGCATGGTCGCCTGATTGTTCGATTTTAGTTACTGTTGGGTTGGACCGTTCGATTGTCGTTTGGAACGGAATGACGTTTGAGAAGATCAAAAGGTTTGATATTCATCAAAGTCACGTTAAGGGTGTTGTTTTCGATCCTGCTGGCAAATATTTTGCAACCTGTTCGGATGATAGATCAATGAGAATTTTTAGGTACAGAAAGGGTGTCAGCGTGGATAACAGCAACAATGGCATGGAATTTGTTGTGGAAAAAATCATACGTGAGCCATTTGCCAAATCTCCATTGACGACATATTTCCGTAGATGTTCTTGGAGTCCTGACGGTCTCTACATTTCAGCACCGAACGGTACAAATGAGGGTGTTAATGCAAATGTTGTAATTAAACGTGGTAGTTGGGAAAGTGAACTAAGCTTGATAGGACACAGATTACCATGTGAAGTAGTATCATTCAGCCCACGTCTCTATGATGTGGACTTGAAGAAAAGTTCAAAAAAGTATGAAACAGTAATTATCACTGCCGGTCAAGATAAGACGTTAACACTTTGGAGCTCAAGCTGTGCAACTCCATTATGTGTGGCCACGGAAATATCAGCCAAATCAATCACTGACATTTCATGGAACCCCAATGGTCTAAATGTGTTTTTATGTGGACTTGATGGTGTTGTTATTTCGATGTTTTTTGACGAACGTGAATTGGGTAACGTTGTGCCCTGGGATGAAAACAATAACGCTTTACTAAGGTTCGGTAAAGATAGAGATATGTTTTTCCCCGAAAGTGTGGAACAGTTGATGCTTGAAGAGCTCGCTGAAAAGCGTGGAATGATTGGTGGTGCCAGAACATTACCGCCTGATAGAATTAAATCGTTAATGCATGCTACAACAAATGATTCCAAGCTAAATACTGATACAGCTGCTAAGCCTGTAATGAATGTGTTGGTTCCGAGATCTAAAAAACATCCAAACAAAAAAATGCCAGTTCCTGCAATGTTGACAACCGCAACCACGAATATGCCAGCTGCAAGTCAGCCAAAAGTAAATATCCTATCGTCAAAAACTCAAAAAACTACAATAACTGAATCAGGTAAGAAACGTGTTACGCCAACTTTAATATCTATATCACCAAACACTGAATCAGCCGCCCCGGTATTTACGTCTACAGCAACCACTCCATCTGCAAAGTCAGCTGAAGAGTTGAGAAAATCAAAGTTGCGGAAAATATTGTCATTACCATATCCTACTCTCCCAAAAAACGGTCTTTCTACACTTGTCACTTCTATTCGACCTATTTTAGTTGACGATGAGCCTGAACAAGACAATTTGGAGAGTGCCATCGATTTCATTGCTGAACAAGATAATCATCATCCGGCTAGTGGCAATGGCAAACGTGGCAAGAATTCTTTCAAATCAAAGACAAATTATTTACACTCTAATGGGAACGGGCACCCTGGATGGAATAAACGCGGTCATGCGCATTCCGGGGACTCAAATAATGCATGGAATAAACGACGCAAAATCACGTACCCCGAATGGATCAAAGATGCCATCGTTTCTCCATTGAGTATTTATGGTGAGAAAAGTATTAGCGTTGCCAACGTTATAGTAGATGAGAAAAGCGAGAGTGATCAAATCGTAGAAGTGAGATACAATCCTGATTCTAATTATAAATATCTTGAACATAATGAAGAGATTGATAATTCATATACGTGGAATGAATTTGATTCAATTTCACATTTAACTGCAAATTCCAAAGCTGGTATTAACTGGGAATTCTTCACCAATGAAAAAATTACATGCGTTGGTGAATCCAAAATTGGCAGTCTACAGTATTGGTGTTTGTGTTGTGAAAACGGTCGGATTTTAATAATGACCATTAATGGTAGACAGTTGTGTGGATCCATCGAATTGGGATCAAATGTTGTTAAATTGGTATGCAATAAATCCATTATTATGTGCATTTGTGAAAACGGGTTAACACATTCGTGGGAATTCACAAATTGTGGAAATACGTTGCTTATGGGCAAATCTATTATTGATGGTGTTAGTCTAGCCCCGGTAATGAACATGTTTTCGACGAGTGTTGACAACATCAAGAAAAAAATTGACATTACTTCAAAAATTGATAATGTTTACTTGTTATCAAACGGATCTCCAATTATCACTCTAAATAAGCAAGGCGTGTATACTTACGATATCAAGCTAGATTGTTGGATTGAAATATTAGATAACTGGTATATTGATGTACTCCCTAAAATGGACATTGATGGAGAGATACAAACCTTAGCCAATAATGAACGGGCACTGAAATTAGTGTTACGAAGATTCATCGGGGATAAAACTGAGGACAATCCAAATACGGAGTTGGTTAAGAGTGTGACACAGAGCTGGAAATCGATTAATCAATGCGTATCCCAATGTATTACTAAAGTTTAGAAAAGTCTGAGTTATATACTTATTATATAATTTTTGGCTTAAAATTTCTTACGTCTTTTGGCGGCCTTTTCCCAATCTTTCTCCTCTGAAGATTCCATCTTTTGAAATTCTTCTCTGTAATGCAAAAATTTACAAGTGTCACCAAATCCACAATAGCCGTTCTTGAGAAAATCCTTACACACGTCTCTTTGATAGTCCATAATGTAATTTTGTCTCACATGACTACTCGACGGTTTAACAAGCACTTCCTTTTTGGATCGCTGGGATACTAAACCAGCATACAATTTATCACCATTTGCATCTTTCGATTGTATAGCCTTGGAGTCTGAAAAAAGCTCTTTGTTGTCCTTTAGTAATTCATGTTGCTCCTGAACCATTGTATCTGGTTTAAAGATTGACGCTTCAGTGTATCCCTTCTCATGGCTTTTCTCCTTTTCTATAGTTTCTACCTCTTCTACTGATGGGGTGTCAGGTCTTTTCTTTGTAAGGTCGAATTTAAGGACAGGTGATTCATATTTATCACCGTCCAGCTTAGCTGCACTTTCATCCCTGCTTCTTTTTGAACCGCTGCGCTTGACCGTCCTCTTCTTAAACATATCTTTTAGTTCTTAACACACCTCCCAAACGGTTAAATCGAAAAACATGCACCCTTTTACTGCAAAACAGTCACGTGCGGTTGCCAAGGGTTATTGCACCCTTTATTGAACACTCACGCACAATCTGCTTCCCTCCCAGTCTGACTGTACGCGCCAGCAGTCTCAGTGAGGGTGGGTGTGGAATTTTCATGCAGACATGTTACGAGAATTTCCATTTTTGAAGGTAACGGGAAAAGCCTTAAACGCTTTCGAACCAACCGTACAGATAACAAAATGGCTGTAAGTACCCTAGGTTTTCATTAAATATTTGAAATAATGAATGGCTGTTAAAGTCTCTTGGAAAATCAGGTTTCTGCGTGTACACAATAGTCGATTCAATTATGAATATCAACAAAAGATTTAAAAAAATTTAGAGCAATTGAAAAGAATGTACATACAAATCCATTAACTTCCTTCGGCTTAATATCCAAATGAAATAATTGATGTTTTGTCAAGATTCCACGAATATTGAACCTGAACCTTATCCAGCCACATCTTCCATTTCGATACGAACAATACTAACAATTTACTCAAAATATTTACTTACTTTAGAGAGAAATCACCGACATCAAGCAATTCGTTGAATTAGCAAGAAGATCCGACGTTAAGACCGCTACCATCAAGACTCACTCAATTGTCAAGTCTAACGGTAAGAAAGTTAACCAAACTAAGTTCAAGGTTAGAGGTTCAAAGAACTTATATACCTTGATCGTTAACGATGAAGGTAAGGCTAAGAAACTTGTCCAAGCTTTACCACCAACTCTTAAGGTTACCCAAGTCTAATTATCTTTTGTATAGTTTTTTGATGTAAAAAAAATCAATTCTTAATATAAAATAAAATATTAAAAAATCAGAATATTATTCTTTTATAATTTTAAACAAATCTATTTAAGGCCAAATTCCTCTTTGATTGCCTTCGCAAATCTTTCTAACCCAACACCTAATTTTTCTAATGGAACTGCCGCATATGTTCCTCTGAAGAAAAATGTAGTTTCGCCATTTTCTTTGAAATTTGGTGATTTGAACCATGAGCCTGGAATCATCAAACAGCCTTCCTTCAAACCATGTTCATAAACAGCATTTTCAACTTTTAATGGATCTTTTCCAAATTTTGTTTCAAAGTCAGGATGTTTTGCAGCATCAATCACCACTGTGAAAAACATACCAGCAATCGGTGGATTCCATGAAACAACACTAGTTGGCATATTATCCTCTAGACATTTGATTGTGAAATCTCTTTTAATAGTATATTCTTTTCTTAATGCGATCAGCCAATCGATATAGCCAGATTGACCCCATCTACCTAATAGGCCTTGGACTAAGGATTGTGAGAAACCCGATGGTGATTGAATCGAAACTTCATGTAAACGAATGAATCTCTCTAAAAGCGCAGATTGTCCAACAATCCAACCGACTCTAACACCCGGTGCCAAGACTTTCGAAAATGAATCCAAACGTAAAACTCTACCTTCGCTATCCATTGAAATAAAGGACTTGACTAAAACTTTCAAAAAGTCTTCATGTGATGGGGTTTTGGTATTTGATTCGACGCCTGATTTATATTCACTCATTTGAAGAAAATAGTATGGTTCATCTTCAATAATAACAAAATCATATTTACATGCAATATCATAAATTTCTTTTCTTCTTTCAAAGGTCAATGAAGAACCAGTTGGATTTTGACCAGTACAAATGGTATATAGAAGTTTTGGAATTGGTTTTGATTTATCCCAATTTTCCAAAATTTCAACAAGAGAAGATGGAACAATACCGTAAGCATCCATCTTAATAGGAACAAAGTTAACACCTAAAGCTCTTGCAGTTTCAATTGCCGATGAAAATGTGTATTCTTCAACAAAGATAGATTCACCATAGTTACAAAAACTTCTTAAACACGCTTCCCAAGATTGGGTATTACCAATGGTCAAGGCAATATCCCATTCAGGATATGGCACATTATGAATTAAATTCGTATGTTCTTTGATAAACTTAATTAATTCGGGGTTACCTTGAGTATTACCATATTGTAATGATCTGGCCAAAGGAATGTCGAATTCTTCAACTTTATGTTTATGAACTTCAGAAACAGTGGTTTTACCAGTAACTGAAGGCTGCGCACCAATACCATCCTCAAAGGGAGGCTCTGGGGAGTAAGCAACAATTTTTTCCCATGGGAAATAATCAGAAAGTGGTAAACCACCGCCAAGGAAAACAATGTTATCTTTGCCGTAGTACTTGAAGGCTGACTTTAAAGGAGAAGCCTGTCTTCCCTTCGATTCGGCGGAGAGGAGGTGTGATAAATCTTTAACCATTGTTGATTCGCAAAACGAGTGCACAGAAAAAACAGAGTACAAAAAACGAAAACAGACGAAGAAGCAGAGGAGGAGACTTTATACATACTTCCTAGATAGCAGGAGCTATTGTGAGTCAATTAAAACCTCGACACCACAAATCAACGGCATTGGAAAAATAACGTGCGGTCTTTCCTTTTTGGGACAGCGGTTATATTGCAGGGATTATTTTGGTGTTGTTAGACGTTTGTTAGTATTTGTTTTATATTTTTATTCTTTGAATCATAAGAACAGTTAAGATGATAGCAGTTCTGGTAAATCGTGCTTACGTTAAGGAGAATACGTCGTAGGGCATGCGTATTCCACGTCGACTGGTAATACAGCCTAGTTTTGTCTTCTAGAATTAATTTGCGGAAAAATCCGCCGTGTTAGTCATCCCGCTTATCTTTGGGCCTCTGATCCGACAATCCAAAATTCTAATCTTTCACCGTATCCGAACTTTATTCGACACCCTTGTGAAAGCACTGATTGGACGCCAGACTCATAATCCTTCCACCATGAGTCATTACAACGTTTCAACATGCCTGATGAATTCAAACATTGATCCAATCCTGCTCGGTGCACGCTTCAAAAAGTCTACACGCTGGGATGGTCCTACTCCGTTGTTTGTCAATCAAATGACTTTCATATGATTCTTTATTTCGTCCACCAGAAACTAAAACAATGTTTGGATGGCACGTAAAATAGCGGATTAAGAAAAAGGCTAGTTCAAGAGATTGTTCAAAACAAAATAAATCATTTTCTCCATATGTCCCACCCCTTATATGAACCTTCCAAAAAATCGTATTCATACAAGCCAGAAAACACAATTCCGTTAATCCAAAACAGTATCTTTACCCCCATATCCTCGATAAAGCTAATTCAAAGAAAAGACATATTACGTCTTCTATAGTGTTATTGAAAAGTTAGTTCAGACAGACATTATCATTGTACACAAGTAGTTTCCGAATATTCAATTATCGGGCCTGAACTATGATAGTAAGGTCCATTATAAAACATTAAGTTTTCTTTTGTTTAACCCTTATGATAATTCCCAAATACTCAGGAATTAACACCACGTTCTAGATATTGAAATTTTCATTATCGTGCAGCGAGACGATAATGATTAATACAAATTGACATGCTGTAGAACCATTAAAAAAGGTCAAAAAAAGGATGTATGGTGCGAGGAGTACTATAAAAACTCTAGATCTTTGGTTAAAGTGGATAATTCCAATATAACGAACAAAACCTAGGATGGGTGCATTGAATATTTTGCTTTAAGGAAGGAGGTAATGAGTTTCTGATTTGTTAAAAAAATCGTCCTTACATGATGAAGAAGCTCTGGAAATCCAGATATTGTTTTATGTACCTTGTAGGATCGCATTATTGAAAACTGTTCCAGGTTGTATTTGAGTTGTTATGCTAACAGATGATCATATCTGGTCTTGAAAAAATTCATGAACAAATGGACTTCACTAAATCATAAACTCAATGAAAAGCGGGTACACCAACCTTAACGAACGGACCAAAACATTTCTGTGGAAAGTCACACCCTACGTGTATCCTACCGGCCACAAGCAGACCAAAACACCCTCAAAATACGGCTCAAGCTAATATCAACATAACATGTTGATTTCAGTACACTATATGATGGGTGCACGGATGTTTGAACTTGGCTTGAGTATTTTTTATTCACTTGATTAAGAAGTTGGTATTAATTTCCAAATTGAACTATTCTTGACCGTCCAAGTCGAAATAAAACTAGAGTTGAGAAGTTGAAATTTTATAATTTCAAATAAAAATATAAATCTAGCTCAACCAAAAATACTTGACATATATAAGCAATCTAGTTATGGTGTTACGACAACCTCGTTTTGCTGGATTACAAGTGAAATATATGGGCTGGAGACTACAGCTAGCTGTAACTTGGAACAGTTTTTTCAATTGTATGTGATCTTGGAAGTAAGCAAGTAAAATACACTATTTTAAGGCCGTTCGAAACGAAAAGACTTCAATTTTCGCTTATATATGAACCAGTCATCAATGTAGAACGCCATGACTTTTTGTTGAAAGTAACTGTTATATTAGCAAACCTGGGTACAAAATATATCACAAACATAATGCTGCTACAAGCGCTGCACGAAATCTCTTGGCATGCCACCTTATATGCCGCCTTGTTTTGTTTGACTTTTAAAATATTATTCACCCAGTACTGTTAGTACATCGACAGCATCAGATCTCTTACAGAAATTTACATGCTTGCATATTTTTTTATTCCGTAATTGCTGTAGAAACGGTAACTGGACGAGGAAATGAAAACAATGTTTGATACATGTGGCGCAAAAAACACAACTTTCATCTGCAAAACTAAACTAGGCTATAAATCATCATCTTGTTTCCCAGCTCTATTGTTAATATCTACATAAATACATTACAACATCAAAGGTTTTTATAACAACGGTTAGCTTACTACGTTGCATATAAAGACCATAAGCAACAAAACAGCTTTTGGAAACAAGGGGAAATATAGCTCTTCTTTCATTCGAAGAAAAGCCAATACCATGCCACGATTGAGAAAAGTGCAACAAAGTAAGTATGGGTATTTGCAGTCCCAGTCCAATGATGATGGTATATTGATGGACATGGTCGATCAAGAACAGATTATTGAAAATTTGAGGCGGAACGTGGATTTGAAACACTCGAAGAATGCCAAACTTCTGTTTAGAAGTTATTTAGTGCTGTTATTTCTAACCGAGTTTATATTTATTACAATTCCGTATTACAGGAAAGGGTTGAATTCAATATTCAGTGCATGTGCGTGTTTGCTGTTATTTACACCATCAGTACTTGCTTACTCGACTATACACTCATTTCAACCAAACGGCATGATATCATTATTACAAAACGCTAACTTCATCATAATTCTTTCCTTTGTATATGGTGGAATCGTATTTGCAAAATTTATATGGTTTACCTCCAATTCACGTGCAGATCTACTCTATATTATTCCTATATTGTTTGCAGTTTGTATATTAGATATTCATGGGGACAACAGCCAAATAGTTTATGCAATTAATGAATTGGAGACACTCAAATATGACTATAAAGAAGCCTGAGGTTGAGCTGGACTTGGGGAAAACCATGTTATTTTGAAGTAATTGTTTGAAAGTGCTTTTTTGCGGCGTTTATCACCACTCCACGAGCTGACATGTTCTATCCATGTTGGGCATTTAGAAATTGATTTAAGTATTCCTGCTAAAATTCCTCTTTGTTCAATTATGTAAGTTTCTTTACTTTTCAGACATGAGGAAATGAGCGCAGGTATTGTGTCTTTAGTTGCCAGATATGTAGATCTTGATATGAAATTGAAAATGAGTGGCATCTGGGATTCCAACTCCAGAAATTGACTGAATAGAATGTAGTTGAGATTTTCTATGAACCTGCCAGATTCCCATTCTTTTACGAATCCATTAAGATTATGTATTGTAGCATGTATGCTAATGGATTTGACACTTATGATTTTCACATTATTTAATTTCATCTGCTCATTCCTGGATGATGATAAATCATTGATTAAGGGAATATCAAACAACTTATCATACAAGCATATTGAAAACGAGACATTTGGATTATTTCCGCCATTAGAAACAATGCTCTTAAATTTCAAGTCATTCCAAATTGTTGAATTCTCCAACATGCGTTGTAAAATCTTGACTAAATTGGGCGTATTCTTGAGGCAGATGCACACACTGTCGGAAACAATTTGAAGTGATATTTCCAACGCCTGGTTTAACGGTGGCAAGTACACCACCTCCCCTTGAAAATCATATGGATCTGAGTACGTGTCGTAAACTACAAAATGCTCTGCCAGAACAATACAGCTGGCACCATTAGCGTCACCTCTTTCAACACACAGTGCCATTTCTTTTTGCCTTGTAACCATGTAAGGAGATTTTAGGATTGGAAGTGGGAGGCTCAGATATAATCCCGGATTGAGAAATTGAGAATTGTCAATTAGTCAAATAATCAAGTTAACTCAATTTCGTATCATACTATATTATGTTGAATCGCAGTTATACATTACACCGATAAAGTCATCATTAGACTGTCCTATACACCCAGAAAGAAAGAAATAAAAAATAAACAGTGCCAAACCACATCATAGAGGTCCTACACAGAAACAGCACCGTAACCATGTGGCTCACGGCCAGGCATTGTAACGCCGGTGTATGAGCTAGATGATTCAAATGGATAACATGAAATAATGTACCAACAGTGGATCAAAGCCGGAAGGAAACCTAGCAAACACAAGGCAATGTTGATCCAAAAGTCAGCAGAACAAATGCCACGCTTGATGGCAACAGGGACAAAAGGAAGAAACACTCCGATAAACGCCAATAACCAATCTCTTGCATGCATCGTGTATATATGTTATAATCAACTCTTGACTTGGGGCAGCTCCGACCCCCCAGCCCTTCAGCTTCACGGTCAAGCAGCAGCAATCCCTTCTTTTATATACGCAGCACCGGCCTGTCCCACCGGCACGCCGGTCTCGGCTCGGTTTCTGCCCTTTTCTCAAATCGCCCCCAGCCTCCGGCAGACTTCACTCGCCACAAAACTGTTGCTGTGCTGGAGTGAAACAAGCGCCTCCCGGAGCACACGTACGTAGCGGGCCGTCTTGGCACGGTTGCCAACGTCCTTCTGCTGTGGAAGCACTTGCTCTACAATGTCGTCCAGCACTTCTCGGATTTTACCACTGCTGATGTTTTCACAATGGTGGTATTTGGGGTGGCTGTTGGCTTCAGGACTTCTATTGCCTCCTACTAGCGGCGATGTATCAGCTGTAGTCTTGTTCGCTGGTCGATTGTTCTCAAAAACCGTGTTGGAAAATGTATTATCATCATAATCATCAGAATCTTCTTCTTCCTCTTCTTCGTCTTCTTTTGCTTTTTCCTTGTTTAAAACTAATTTGTTTACTCTTTCCTCGGGAAATAAAAAATCGTTGACATTATCAACCCTTAGGTCCCAAGTTATTTTAGGTTCACAGTTGGCATTATCAAAGTTGAGCTCAAATTTGGGCTTCCTTTTCTTCATTTTACTACTGTGTCCAACTAACACACTCAATGAATTACTTTTTAGCTTGTTCTTGCTAATAAACTTAAATTTTAAAAGCTCCTCGGCGCTAGGTCTCACAACAGGATCTTTACACAAGCATGCAACCCCAAACTCTCTTAAATAATAACTTGCATGACTGGGTAATTTTGGTGGCTCCCGTTTAGGGATCTCAAATAACGCCTTTAATGGTTCTTTATCATTATTGGGAACTTTGCCGGTAAACAACTCAATAAGTGTAATACCTAATGACCAAATATCAACTTTTTCATCATATTCAACATTATCTAGATCGTCATTTGATTCTGTTTCGGTCTTGTTTGAACCATTAACTTTTTCAAGTGTTTCTAGCTTAACATTTTCAAGCTTTCTATTCAACTCATCTTTCTGGATTTTTTTTTTCCATAATTTATACAATGTTTTCTTACCAAGTCCATTTTCAATTAATCTCCTTTCAAGATTTTCCCTATCTTTGACCAATAGCTTTTTATCTGCAACAATTTCAGGTGCCATCCAATATGGTGTACCAACAAACGTTTTTCTGCCGGTATTATCGAGCATCTGTCCACTAACTCCGAAATCGGCTAGTTTAATAACTGCATCCTTGGTGATTAAAATATTTGCTGCCTTGATATCTCTATGAATGACGTTTAAATCGTGCAAATATTTTAAGCCCTCAAGCGAGCTTTTTATAATATGTGATACAACACATTCTTCGAGTCCTTTTCGATTAAATTTTAGTAAATCTGCACAGCTACCTTCACTACAAAATTCCATGACAATAAACATGGTAACATCAATCATAAAAGTTTTATACCAATTGGTGATGTTGGGATGTCTTAACGATCTAAGCAAATTTATTTCTTGTAATAAAATTGGTATTTCGTCATCGCTTTGCTCAATATTAATAGCCTTAATAGCAACATTTTTTTGAATACTTAAATCGTAAGCTTTGTAAACGTCACCAAAGTTACCCCGTCCAATACATTCCAAAATTTTAAAGTTTCCGATCTCTTTACTTTTTTTTGCGCTAGACTGATTAGCGTAATTCAATGTTGGTGATTTTTGAAAGCTTTTGGAAGCCTTCATAGCAAACATTTTATTATTTATAGCAAAGATGGTTAAAAATATACCCTAAATTGTAATACAAGTTAAAGCTATTTGAGATACCTACAATCAGCTACAAAAGGGTGTACAACAATAGCCGCTTTTTATGAAGGGGTCGGGCGATAAGTTTTTATACTGCTATATTTACAAAACTGTACACATGAGTGAAAAAGGGAACCTTTTGATCGAAAAAATTTCCAAATTCTCTCTCACTCACTCAGAGCGAAGGTACACTTCACACAAAGCTCTGTCCCAACCTGGAGAAACCATCATTTTCAAGCACTGCTCTTCAGTCCAGGCTGTTCCATATACGATGGGCATAAATTTCCAGTATGATAAGAAGATCAGTATGGATGATACCACCAGCAAAAAAGTGGTAGTTTTGGCACATTTCTCTCTAAAGTATTGAAACATTTGCGAAACTAGTAAAATACCGAAAAATAATGCAGGTAAGTAGTTGAACAAATGTAATTCAATCTTCAAAAATGGCATTGGTAATAACATTATAATGTATCCCAGTAGACAATCTAATGTTTGATTATTGTATTTATATGACGAAGTGTCAAATGTTGACACTAGTCTGTATGGATTGAATGTAATCAACTGATACGCTTTGAATAGTCCATATACAAAAATTGACACTACCACCAGGTAATAAACAATAAAGTTACCAAGTAGGTATATTGAAGTATGATTAATTTTATCCATCCAATGCGTATATCCCTTCCTTAGGAAAATCCAGTCTGTGATTTTTGTAGAAAATTTATCATTAGATGTATCATCAACAAAAAACTTTTTAAATGTGTGAAGATGGACTTCCAACAATTTATCCCAAAATGTAAAACTAGTCAGCTTAACTTTTTTGATGTTTGAATTATACTTAGGATGTTGATTCCAATCAATAAACCATAATGACGCTTCATAGTTGGGTTCCTTGATACAAATAATTTCATTTTGACCTTCGCCAACACCTTCACGTAAAAGTAACGGCGTTCCCAAAAGGTAACAACTATTTTCCTCATTATAAATTTGGAATAATGTATCTATTACTTTGATCGATCTTTTAGATTCGTCCGTTTCACAGTACTTATTTGCGGGCTTCAACTGAAATGAATATCTGTTATTGTTATTATTTTCCTTTTCACTGGGAAAATCTTTATCTGTTGTAACTTGTAAATTATATTCTTGTTCCGATAGTGGTGGTTTGTGGTCAGGATCAATAACTAACAATGAGTCTGTAGACACATGTTTTAGTGAAACACGCCATGGTGCATTAATTGGTGATGCATTGCTAACCAATGAGTCAACATTACCCTTCGTTGGCAAAACTTGAAAGAGGTTGCTTAAATCATCAAAAGACTGCACCATGGTTATTTGTTGATGGTTTGAGGACCTGTATACTTCATCATGAGAGTGTAAATAATTACCAGTTTTATAATGTCGAACCATGACCGTTGAGCCTAAACCCACGCTCGATGGTAAATCTCTCAAATGATTAGAATGCAAAGAATTTTGAAACTTTGGAGAAAGAAGATCATAATCTGGACCCCTTCTATTCAAGATATCAAAATGCATCCAAAATAATGACAAGTAAATTGTCAATGAAATTGACACGTAGGAAAAGAACTTGATAATAAAGTTCATCCATACGCTTTTCAAAGGAATGGTAAGGTCACCTGCTAATGTCCACACCTCAAGCATTAATGACGCAAGTGAATAAACAAACAAGCATATCCCGGACCAGTGACTACTTAATGCCAAACCTAATGCTAATGATGCCATAATAACATTGGCCAACCAAGTAAATGTAAACTTGTTGACAACTGCAACTGTCCTATGGTTAGAAACGAATAACGAAATACAGAATAAGTAAACTCCGTCAACTAATATCAATCTCTCTTGTGTAATAAATGAATTTTCAAGTAAAACCATATATGTCCCAAACAGAGCTATCAAGTGACTGATACCACTTGACCTTAAGGCTCTATATGCGAAAATAATTGATAAAGCGCCAGTTAATGCACTTAATATTCTCAACTGGTAGAACGGAAATGAATCATACGGTCTTCCAATGGCAAGTGGGTCAATCAACTGCAATCCATAGTTATAATATTTGGAAGTAATCGTAAAGAGTAAACCAACAAATGGTGGATTGTAATCAATAAAAATTTCACCCTTGATATAATTATTCACAGATGAAATCAGTTTGCTCTCTTGCATAAAAATTGCATTTGGAATACCAATATCATAGGTTCTAACAAACAGGGCTATTCCTACGGTGATTGTAAGTTGAATGCGTTCACTCACAGATAATTCAAACCAGGAATGTAACTTTTCAGTATCTGTATGCACATATGGACGTACCGGGCCTTTCAAAAGGTTATATACAATTTTGTTTGTCCCCTTTTCTCCTTTTTCTGACATCCTAGTTTTGGTCCTATGATGTACTTTTCAACCGACAAACAACAAACACTCAACGTGTCAACAATTTTTGAGTGGAAACGTACACAAATCCAGTCAAAAATTCGGTCACGTGAATATAAGTAAGGAGAATAAAGTTTACATGATTTAATGTTTCTAGATCTACATCACTTTTCATCTATCTTCAAAAAATGTCTTGAAATGATGCAACCACTTCCCGTATGCGGCATTTTCAGAGTAGACGCACAACATCCATAAGATCGCACGTAATTTTACCCCTTGTGGATCGCCAGCTTTAAATCCTAACAAGTCAATAATAGTGAAATTTAACAGTGCATCAACTAACAAAGGACCATCTAAGTCGGGTATATTTCCCTCTTCAGCATGGAAAGTTAAAAATTCAATGACTTTTTTATTTTCCATATGTAATTCTTTTTGATAATGGTTGTTTAACGCTCGAAATATCCATCCTTCCCCTATACAGATTGCATTGCGCACTTCATCAGACTTTTTTCCATACTTTGCAGTATCAATAATCATCGACGCATTAAATAAAAATCCATTATTTTTAGAGAAATCACCCATGATGTATAAAACTTGATCTGCCTTGTTTTTATCTGTAATCACTAGTTGTACCTCTTTTATGTCCGAATGGATGGATGGTCTATAATCTAAAAGTATGTCAAAACGCATCCCACTATCGGCCATTTTTATAAAGTGTATTATATCATGAGATGTCCCAGATAAAAAGGGTGCTTTAATTAGCTGGATGCCATATACTTCTAAAAGCTTAATAAATCCATTGGAGATTTCATCTACTTTTCTGTTCTTAGATTCATATTCTTTGCTCACTTTGGCTAACTCTCGAAACATATATTTATCAGATTCTTCCTGATATGATATGTTTGGCTTATCAATATGCTTATGAACACGGCTTGTTTTTTTCTTCTTGTGTTTTATTTGTTTGTAATTATCAGTGTTGGATGAGATTGACAACTGCCTGAATCCACTTTTAGCTATAGCCATATGCTTATGACTTCTAAATAAAATATTTTTTGCCAGAAACATTTGATAGAGCTGTTTTGCCTCCATAAGAAAAGTACATATATAGGCTTCAGAAATCTGAGCTTACAAGCGATTGAAATTTTAAACAGAAAAACTTCTCGATCATGATGTTGTCGCGATTGGCGAGTGCGCTGAGCCGCTCGGTTGAGAGCTTGCTGGTCACATTTTTATCCTCAAACAAACTGCAGAACGAGAAATGGCATAACGTTTAGATGATAGTGTCAATACAATGGCAACATCAAATTATAATATCCGGTGGATTTTTGAATTTTAGAAACTAGAATGATGTTTACATAAGTTTATATAAGTGGTTTTTGAGCACATTTCTATATAAGTTTAGTCAGTGACACGATGATCCAAGATACAAATGGCCACACGATAGTCTCACAAGCCTGTAAAAACACAGTAATATTACAATCACATTGACGAGTATACATAATATTAAACAAAAAAAATTGTTATCTATAAAATTTAAAACACCGGAAAAAACTACTAGGTACTGTAAAGTACAGAAAAAAAAACCTTTAAAAACAACGTGACAACTAAAGCGCAAAATTTCTAACTAAAATAAGAAAATAAAACAAATAATACTATGTGATTTAACAATAATAAAGAAAATTTAAACTCATAGTGGTAATGGGACCATCTTGACCCTTTTACCCTTTTTACCTTTTTTCCCTTTAGCAGAATTTGAAGATTCCAGAGCTTGATCTTTCGCCTCACGTAGCATTTTCTCAAATTGCCTATTTTCTTCTTCACGCATTGCTTCCTCTTCAAGATCAAGCACAACCGGAACGCGAGTTCCCCAAACAGATGTTTTTGTCGTCAACGTTGGAACAGAATTGGTGCTGCCACCAGCACCATTGTTCACTGGTATTTGATTGTTATTATAATCTTCATCGCTATCAACGGAAAGAAGTCCAAATCTATCGGAAACGCCCTTCAAAACAGGAACATTATCAATGTTGTCTATATGAACAAATTGATTCTTATTCCACCTACTAGAAGTGTACAAATTGATGGATTCATCTTCATCATTAAATGCATCAAAATCACTATCATCTTTTTTAAAAAATTCTAAAGTTTCTTTTTCCCTTCTCATTTCCCCACGAACTCTAGCACGTTCTTCTGAGGCGCGTTTGGCTTTAATGTTCCGAGTTCTATGTTGAAGACGCTTTTTCAAGTAAGGCGGAAGTTGAACTGGATATTTATCTTTAATGTCACTTTTTTCAGTAATATCTTTTTCGGTAGTCAAAATAAACGAAGCATCAAATTTAGTCCAATCAACTTCTAAAAATCCAAGTTCGGCACCAAATGGTAGGTTACCTAAAAATGGGTTCTTCAAAACTAGTTCAGGAGTGACTTTTCCTTCATCAAAGTTAATATTTTCAATGTAAACATCCAACGATAATGGTAAATTATAGGCGGGATTATTTGCCTTTGTGTTACCTTCAAGGGTGTCAACATTTGGAATCTTAAAAAGAAAATTAATTACTGTAACATCCAAAGGAGAAAGAAAATAATGTAAACGAGACGCAATATCATATTGATAGTAATAAACTCCATCTATGAATGAGGGTAAATGAACAGCAGATGGTTGGGAAAAATTAGATGATGTCTGATCAAGCTGTTCTGGAGCTTTAACCTGTGGTAATTCCGTATCGTTCAATAAGATATCAATTGACTTCATTTGTTCATTAATATTTTTGACTGCAACATCAAAAAAAGTTCCAGGATCACCGTAAAGCTCATTGTCTATTACTTTTTGAGTCATCAAATCATCAACTTCCTTTTGAAAGCATGCTTTCCGAAACGATAAATCGCACATCATTAACCTTGAGTTTGAAATATATGGAGAATATTGCTTATAATTTAATGAAGTACAATTTTTGCTGATCCATGGAATGCTTCCATTAAACTTTTTAAACTGATAAAAATTTGAAACCGGTTGAGAAAATATCTTAGAATTACCTCTATGCATTAAAGATAGCGTTAGATAATGCTGTGATTCAAGTTTCAACTCTAGTCCCTTAACTTCGTCAATAAGTACCGGCAGTAAAACATATTTCTCTTTGATGACATCAGAGCAAAGTGGACAATAAATTGAGGGATTATGCATGTTACCAATTGATGTTTTATTCTTATCATGTTTTGTATTATCAAACATACTTAGAATACAAGAATAACAAAAGATATGACCACATTTGGTCATTCTTGGAGCAACAAAATCATCACCTAAACAAATTGGGCAATGATAATCATGTTGCTTTACAACAACACGAACAATATCATTAATATCCAAAGGTAGATTTGGATCTAAAAGCTGAGATTTGTAATCACCCGAATAATTCAAAATGAACTTATAATTAGCATTAATGTAACTCAGACCTGTCAGGTGAAAATCAGCACCTATCGATTTCTTTTTATTTTTATAGCCAGACTGTCGTGATCTATTTTTATTAGTATCATTTTTAGAATAATTTTCATCGTGGTTTGAATCATCAGTGTAGCTATAAGTTAATAAGTGGCTAATATCCATTCCTTTCTTTGAAGATTTAATAACAGACAGGATATCCTGAGATTCATCTACTAACTGTTGCTTGTTCTTGTAATTACTACCATTACTATTGTTACTACTGGTAATAACATTCCTCTTTGAATGTGATTGGTGGGTCCTATTTCTTGAACCACTTTTTTTCATTCTACCAGTGTCGGTGGTAATATTTGATTTTTTGTTAAACACGCTGCTATCGTTGTTAAAAGAGGAGTTTGAGCTAACACTGATATTCAAGCCGGAATCGCCCTTCAAATCTTTCTTAAAATGAGACATTCTGAGATGTCTGAAAACAAAGCAAAATTGACCTTCACAAGTGAGGCCGGTATTGTTGGAAGCTAGGAAGCCTTGTGTTGCAGGTAAGCAGAAGGGGGTTGTAGAAATGTGTGTCACCGAGTATCGGCCTAAGATCATGACCGAGTCGCAGCGGAGACAGCAAAGGCAGCGCTCGTCCCAGAACATGTGAGCAAACAAATAATGCCAATAGAAGGTGAGAAAATGCAGATCACAACAAAAACAAAAAAGCAAACCAAATTTGGCGCCTCCGAAATTGACATGTGTTCATGATGGATCCGAGAAAGGATGATTATGATGGAGACACTTTTTAACGGTAATAAACTGCGTAAGCGTTGCTGAGAGAGAAATTTGGTTGGGTTTAATTCCGTCAGCTTATTTAAGGCGTTTTCTAACTTTGGTGTTCTTGTGAAGGGTAACACGCTAATAATCGGAGTCTTCGGAGTTTGAAGTTATTCAAGCAGAAAAAAATCAAACAGATTTGGTTTACATGACGAAATAAACGCAACTTTTTGTGAGTGATTTTACTTATATTCAGTGATGCTAACGTTTTCTTTCTCATTTTCAGCTTCATTTTAGGTGGTAATCTCAAAAGAACTGAAAATCAAAAAAAAATTGATTAAAGTGCCGTAGATGAAGATGTATTTTTTGGTTTATTAGGAAAAGAGAACAGGAGATGCAACAAAGAAAAAGAAACTAAGAAAAAGGTCATGCCCGATCATTCAGCTTAAAGAAACTTGCCTTTGTAATCTTGTCATTATTGCAAATATGGTAGTTCATACAACCTCATTCAATTAGATTGATTGGTAAGAAAGTTTGAGTATTGAAAAAAAAAAAATACGGTTTCCGCCATTTATAGGATTAATTTGATGTCATTAGATCTTCTCCCTGAATGAGATCTGTAACTTCTTCATATATTAAATAGGGTAGTATAGTGTACGTTTGTCAAACGGAAAAAGAGCGATGCTATTTTGAGGAAAATGCAGAATAACGTTATGTGGAGATGATTTGTGAAAATGATGTTTTCAAGAGTTGCATAAAAAGAGTAAACGTCAAAACGACCGAATAATTAATCTCATACGCTGGTTTAAAGTCTTTTGATGGATTCTGTTAGAGAATTTTGCCAGATGTGGTGTGCGTCGAACACAGAATCGTAGCGTTAATTTGTCAAACCAGAATAGCACTGATGCTGTATTTGACACATTGCAGCTCTGGAGATGGTCTCGAGGTGTCGTGCTACTTGGATTCCAGGATGAAACCAGTGAAGTCAGGACGTTTTCAAACTTTGAGAATAAATGAAAAAAATGGTTTTACCAACCTGTAAAGTTTCTGACTCTGGTAAATCTTTAATTTACTCGGTTCAGCACTCCTAGTCCAACATTATCTTATATGTAAATGTATAATGCTAATTGAAAAAATAATTTGTGAAAAGAGACATAATATAGTTTGTTTGGCCTATATGAATCTCCCGAAACAAAGAAAAAATGTTAAATTTTGTCCAAACTAAAAACACTTAGCGGGAGCACTTTGCTGGCTAGCGTTCTATTACTATTTCTCGATATTACAAACTGGGAAAGAATGATCGGAGGGGACACAAAGTATTAAAAAAGGCCGCTTTCAGTTTATCACCAAATTCTATTGACACGATAAACTTGGCATACAATCAGCAACTTTTCAATTTCCTCAAGTTTGTCCTTGTATGCATCTGACAATTCGATCAATTGTTACAATTTTTACATTAGTTGGTGATTTAGTTGAAGGATCAATTCGGTTTCCGTTGAAAATCGTCTGATGAGAATAGTTTACCGCTTCGCATGCAACTAAAATAATGTGCAAAAAAGTCCAACTCATTGTAATGAGGTGCTAAATCCATCGTGTAAATTACTGCTAAAAAAATGCTGGTGTAAGCCGTAACGTTTACCTCAAATAATGTTTACTTTAAACACATTTGCACTAAGAATCAAGTCGGATCTAAAACTAGAGTTGCTCATCGGTCTGATAAAACATTTTTTTGTAACTTGGCCATAGGGAAAGCCACTTAAGAAATTTCTGTTGTAACTAGATGGTCCGTATTCAGAGGTTTCCATTCGTTCGTCAAATCGCGTTCAAAAGGAAAATACTAAAGTTATGCTTATGCTATTGTGATCTATACTTCTACTTATACCTTCGTTATTATCCACAAATTAACCAACTCAACAGTCTGTCCACCATATAACTCCCAAAAAATAAAATCATGCAACTTCTTCAAGCTGAGATATATACATAAAAATATCTGCTTTGAGTAGTAGTCTAGTATTTTCAAAGAAATTTTCGAAATTTTTCTTGTTCGTCACAAAATCTAGCAAAAAAGAAAGGCTCGGCTGCAACAGCAACTAGCATACGTAGATTAACTACAAACAAGCCATGTCCACTTTCTACCAAAACTCATTTGTGTCAATTCTCGGAAACATGAGATTTATTGCAGCTTGAAACATTAGCACCACCTACATTGGAAAAGTGATTGACTTTGATAAAGGTAATATTATTTGATTTGGACACAAACGAGTTTTTCTGGAGCATTGTAAAAAACTGGGAGTCGATCGACTTGTTAAAAATATAATTCTTAATCCTGCACCGCCTCTTTTTTTTTCAGGTTCTCTTCTAGACTGAAAATTTTAATTTTTTAACATGTAAAATCTTGAAAAAAACCTTCCAAGCTAATCTGGAGCAATACAAAGTATGACTTCTAATATTAATAATACAAATAAGAAGAAAGTTCTTGACTCTCGTATTCCTTCTTTGATTCGCAATGGAGTTGATACCAAGGAAAGATCTTTTATCATTATGGTAGGTGATAAATCAAGGAACCAGATACCAAACCTTCACTACTTGATGATGAATGCAAACTTGAAAATGAACAAGTCCATTTTATGGGCGTACAAAAAGAAACTTTTAGGTTTCACTTCGAACAGAATCAATAGAGAGAAAAAAATTAGGAAAGATGTTAAGCGTGGTACTAGGGAAGCAAATGATTTGGATCCTTTTGAAGCTTTTCTTTCAAACCAACAGATTAGGTATGTCTATTATAAAGAAACTGAAAAGATTTTGGGTAATACATATGGTATGCTTGTTCTGCAGGATTTTGAGGGTTTGACTCCTAACTTAATGGCACGTACAATTGAAACTGTCGAAGGTGGTGGTACAATCGTCATGCTACTGAAATCAATGAAATCTCTTAAACAACTATATACTATGACCATGGATGTGCACTCAAGATATAGAACCGAAGCACATAATGACGTTGTTGCACGTTTTAATGAACGTTTCCTTTTGTCTCTTGCGGATTGTAAAAATTGTTTGGTGGTTGATGATCAACTAAACGTTTTGCCAATTTCAGGTGCAAGACATGTCAAACGTTTGCCTCCTAAAGATGATGATGAAAGCTCTCCAAAAGAGCTAGAGTTGAAGGAACTCAAGGAAAGTTTAGTTGACACACAACCTGCAGGTTCCTTAGTTGCATTATCGAAGACTGTTAACCAAGCTGAAGCAATCTTACGTTTTATTGATGCAATTGCTGAAAAAACTTTGAATTCTACCGTTGCTTTAACTGCTGGTAGAGGTCGTGGTAAATCTGCTTCTTTAGGTATTGCAATTGCTGCAGCCATTGCTCAAGATTATTCTAATATTTTTGTTACTTCCCCATCACCTGAGAACTTGAAAACTTTATTTGAGTTCATTTTCAAGGGTTTTGATGCGATGGGTTATGTTGAACACCAAGATTATGATATTATTCAATCTACAAATCCGTCGTTCAATAAAGCGATTGTTAGGGTCGACATTAAGCGTGCAGGTCATAGACAGACCATTCAATATATTTCACCAACTGATAATCAAGTACTCGGTCAGGCTGAGCTCTTAATTATCGATGAAGCAGCTGCAATTCCATTACCGTTAGTTAAAAAACTTTTAGGTCCTTACTTAGTTTTTATGGCGTCGACAATTAACGGTTATGAAGGTACAGGTCGTTCCCTCTCTTTAAAATTGATTCAACAACTAAGGGATCAATCGAAGAACATTATCAAGAGTAATACACAAACTCAAGTTGTTTCTCGTGCTGATTCAAACAATGGAAAAGACATTGATTCAATCCGTATTTCTTCACGTTCTTTGACTGAAGTGACATTGAATGAACCAATTAGATATGCACCAGGTGACGCAGTTGAATCTTGGTTGAATAAATTGCTATGTCTTGATGCAAAACTTCCAAAACTTACTAAATACGCAACTCGTGGCTGTCCTCATCCATCTGAATGTTCGCTGTTCAATATCAACCGTGATACTTTATTTTCTTACGATCCTGTCTCTGAGGCTTTTCTACAACGTATGATGGCACTTTTTGTCTCTTCTCATTATAAGAACTCGCCAAATGATTTACAATTGATGTCGGATGCTCCAGCTCACCAATTATATGCACTTTTCGGCCCTGACGTTGGCAAAGATGCATCAATTCCGACTCCTTTATGCGTGATTCAAGTTGCTTTAGAAGGTGAAATTTCAAAGGATAGTATTCGTAGTAGTTTAAGCCGTGGTATACGTGCCGGTGGTGACTTAATTCCTTGGTTAATTTCTCAACAATTCCAAGATGATGATTTTGCTAGTATGTCGGGTGCAAGAATTGTGCGTATTGCGACACACCCAGATTACACCAAGATGGGTTATGGTTCGAGAGCAATCCAGTTGTTGACGGACTATTTTGAGGGTAAGTTTGCATCTCTTGAAGAAAACTCATCGTCATTATCAGGCGATAAGTTTTCAATAAACCGTTTAACCGATGCAGAGTTAGAAGGGTCAGAAACTTCGTTACGTGAAGAAATCAAACCACGTAAAGAAGATAATTTACCCCCATTGTTCGTCAATTTAGCGCACAAGAGCCCCTATTACTTGCACTATTTGGGTGTCTCTTATGGTTTAACTCAACAACTACACAAGTTTTGGCGTCATAGTGGATACTCACCAGTTTATTTGAGACAAACTGCCAATGATTTAACTGGTGAACATACGTGTGTCATGTTGAGAACTCTAGAAAATCGTGATGATAAGTGGTTAAAGGCATTTACAAAAGACTTCCATAAGAGATTTATTAATTTATTAAGTTTTAATTTCAGAGATTTTTCTTCAGTTCAAGCGCTAAGTGTTTTAGAATCATCAAATGTTGTTGATGATGATTCTGCGGCCAAAATCGTTTTTAATAAAAGTGAGCTGGATATGTCACTTACTCCATTTGATTTAAAACGTCTTGAATCCTATTCCAATAATTTGATTGATTATCACGTTATTCTTGACTTACTGCCATATATTGCATTACAGTATTTTAGTAACCAAATCAGAAATGAAGTTACCCTGTCACATGTTCAGAGTGCAATTTTATTGTCAATTGGTTTGCAGCACAAGGAGTTAGAAAAAGTCTCACGTGAATTGAATATTGAGACAAATCAATCCCTTGCAATGTTCTCCAAAATTATTCGCAAAGTTTCACAGTATTTCCGTTCATTACTGCAAGAATCCATTGCTGAGGAGATGCCAGAGTTGATTGACGCTGAAATGAAAGAATTAAACGGTGAAGAGATTGCTACAGTTAACGATGTGGAAGAAATGGAAAGAGAGTTGGAAGCTGATCTTGAATCTGCCGGTGTTGAGGCGTTGGAAGCAATTAGAGAACGCAAAGAAAAACAGAAAGAGTTGATCAATAATTTGAATTTGGCTAAATATAAAATTACAGATGTCGCTGACTGGAGCTCTGATAAGCGTGCAATTGACCGTGCCATTAAGAAAAACAGCACTGTTAGTTTGAAAAAAGGTACAAAGAGAAAGAATACAGAAACCGCTGATGAAATTTACAGTAATGAAATGAAAACTATTGCCAAGGAGAAAAGTAAATTCGGTAAGGGTAAAAAATCTAAGAAATAATGTCTATGACAAAAATTTATGTATTTTTATATATCTAAAAGACTTGAAGAATGATATGTAGTGTATCTTGAAGATGAAAATTAAATAGCAACTAGAAGATTTTGCTTATAACGGTAAGGGCTACTTCTTCAACCAATTTGTTCGCATCACACTGGTCACTGTTATCAAATTCATAGACGTTGTACCTTTCTTTAAACTCTTTCTTTAAAACGCCACCAGTTCTCTTGATTACCGATTCGTTATCCCCATCAACAAATATTTTTTTGTGATACGTATAGTATCCGGGCCATACAAACATGTCAAAATATCCAGGTGGATCTACCCAGACATTTCCTTCAACCTTGTACAATCGTTTTTCCCTACGATCTTTCAAAGATTGATAAGATGTTTTAAAGAATAATGTAATATCAAACATTTCCATCAACTCGTTGTCGTGTAAAAGTAAAAATCCATCTAACAAAAAAACTCTAAACCCATCTTTAAGTGCAAAAGGTTCATATGCTTCTTCTGCCTTTATTCGTAATGCATTAACCATTTTCTCGTTGTTTTTGAAATTTGCATCATTTCTTGGCGGTTCTGTGCTATCCATGCTGTACTCGTAATAACCTTTACTTGTGTCAATCACTTTTGCTTTTGGGTTTGTGGAATGGGTCTCTGGACTGGTCAGCACGCTCAGAGTCTGTTTTATAGAATCAAAATCAATTGCATCGGGGCAGTCCCAATCTCTATCTTTCCTTACAGGGTCGTACGGAACGTCTTTTTCAAGTTTGAAAAAGTCATCTTCATGGATAATTTTCGTATGTGGCAAAATCCTACTCAGTAAATAAGCTACTGTTGACTTACCTGAGCTCGAGGCGCCAGTTATTCCTATGAGTACTGTATGCATTCAATGTACCAAGATGTATAGGTACCTCTGCAATGGGTTTGAACAAATAAAATTTCTATCGACTAACTAATTTTTTGTATCAATAAATTGTGCCGTAGCGAAATAAGAAGGCTCACTCTTATTTGCGGTAAGATTGGACAGTCTTATTATTAGATAAGGCGTTAAGTATCAATAATTAAACATTAAACATTAAAAAATTAATTGTACATATAATTTATTTGAATTACTCCAGACTTTTTATTTTCTTTTTGAACAAATTGAATCCCTCCTTAGGGCTTCTAATTTTTGATTTATTTCCCGTTGTTATCTTTTTGTGGGCACTTGAAATCGAAAGTGATGGTCTCCCACCAGATATACTTGTTCTGCTATGTTGAAACTGGTGTATAGATGATGTTTTTTTATCTGTAGTTAAAGCAATTGTAGCTTGTTTAGCATTCTCTGATACTCCACCATTCATTTTATCAATACGATCTTGCCACCATTTCTTAGCATTTTCGTCAATCGTCGTCCCTGATCTTACTTGTTTGCCAGCATCACATCCATTCAAGGCAAGCAATTCTGCGACATCAAACACTTCATGCCCATCTAATATACTAGGATGTAGAAGAGCATATTCCAAAAATGATATCTCGATATTTTCTCCTGATTCTGTTTTCCTGGATGTTACGCTAGCACCTGACTCTAAATTTTTAGATGAATAAAATATCTTCTTGTTAACATTTGCTCCACCTGCAACACCTTTCAATACTTTCGCAACATTATCGTCTCTAACGCCTTCAAGTAAAGTACGTGAACTGGACTTTTTGGTTTTTTCATCAACATATAGTTTCTTAAAATATTTGTTACTGATAAACTCAAATCTTGTCTCATTTGCCGATCTAGGATTTGGTTTTTCAATCGGAGACAAATTGGCTTCGTAGACGGAATTCATCAAACTATTATTTATATGATGCACCAAAGCTCTATTCTCACCATTGAAACTATCAAGCATTAAGCTTCTAACTTTTGAAACACTCGTTCCTAATGCACGATGCGCAGAAGAACATTGAATACAAAATACAACCAAAAGATTTAATGAAATCCATTCAACCTGATCTGTAGCACCGCAGTCAGAACAACAAGTGTTTGATGGATCATTGCGTTGAACAACATGAAGTAGTGACAGTGAAACAGATGAAACGCGTCTAACCCTTGTTTTGTGAGATTGTGGTGTTGACTTGTCTGTTGCTTTCAAAACAGGGCCATGGCCTTTATCAATTTTAGATAAAGAAGTCTCACCCGTGGAGAGCTTATTGTTTCCTGTAGAACAGTTGGAATTATTTCCACTATTTTTTCTGCTGAACGCAATCATCTGGCCTGCTTCAAATAATGCTTTTACCCAATCACTTGCATCCTCCGGTGTAAAGGCTTGAAAAACATGTTCAGTACCCTGAGCATTTATTACACGAAAACAATTTTTTCTTGATCCAATATCAATATTATTTCTATGATCGTTACTCTCGAGTAATCGGATATTACAAAGAGAAACATCAATTGGTTCATTCCTTAACTCAGCTCCCTTTCTCCAATCCATGTATTCATATAGCTTACCGTTGCATAATACCAACCACTGTTTGTGCCATCCAGATTTTCCTTGGCCTCCAAAAACGAATAAGAGTCCAGTTTTTATTGGCACGCCGCTACTTTCAATTTTATAGGATAAGTTTGGATCAGATAAAAGCAAGGTTTCTTTGGCTGATTTGACTTTAGAATATTTTTGCATTATTTCTGAAAAATTATCCATAGTTGCGCAATCTTGCATTTTTTTTATTGCATGTTCCCTTAAAGGTCTATTTTTCCAATAATTTTTACCAAGTGAAGATTCTTTCTGCAGAATAGCTAACAACATCGGCGTCACGGTGTCATATAAAAAGTTAAAATATTCCATTTTTACAACTTCGAAATTCTTCATCTTTGTGAGTAGTTTTTCATCCTTTGACTTCCCTGACCCCATCAATTTTGAAAGCCAATCATAATATTTTTTACTTTCATCTTCGAAATTTTTCTTGCTCGAATAGAAATTTTGTAACGACTTCAAAACGGAAAAATCGATTTTTGTTTCAGTTGTTGAAAGACGCAAAGCTTTCAAAAATAGGGTCGTTAAATTGTTTTCAATTGAATTTTTGGAATCGATTACTTCAAATTTTGAGTAAACCAAATCATTTTTTTCGACTGATGGCAAAAACTCCCTCTTGAACTCTTTTAAAGTATCAAACATTTGGAATTTCGATAGCTCTAAATTTTTCATACTCTGATCTAGCGTATTTATTTTGTCCACTGTAGCCAGTAAATGTTTAAGAACAGCAGGTGCTAATAATTCATAATTACTTATAGTTTCACGAAATAATGGACCATCTGCCATGGGAATTGGAAATGGATTTTCAGATAGTGAAATACTTGATGAATTTATTGCTGTTTGTGATAAATTTACTGAAGCAATATCAGATTGTGATGGTATTGTGTTATCATTATAAGAATCATGCGGTAATAAAGTAATCATTGATATTGGTTCACGGTAGAAGCTAAACTTTAAAACATGTTTGTTTTCGTTATATATTGATAAAGTAATTAAATCAGTAAAGCTGTTGTTCAAGGGGAGTTTGATTTCATACGAACCTATCTGGAAACTTGAAGATAAATTTTTATTTGCTAAAGTGCACTTCAAAAACTGTAAATCAAAAGAGTTGACTATTTTCAAAACCAACCTATCATATATAAATGGAATTTTTATGACAAAATCTATATCATTCTCTTTAATCGTATTGAGTTGAATAAGTTCTACACTGGAGGCCGATACAATTGAGTTAGTGACATTGTCCAATTGTATACTGTTGCCCGACGTCGATCCAAGAAAAGTAAGGCTAGAAAGAATTTTGGGCTGCTTATTTATTGCAGCAAGTATTAGCTCCGTGATCATCGCCTTTGAAATTGTTAATGAAATTTATTGATTCAGGTGAAACACTGAAACACCGAAAAAAAATGCACGTTTAAAAGGAGTGAAGAGTAAAGCTGAATAGAAAAAAGATCAGGCGCAGTTTTATTTTTTCCACATACAGTACATACATGACGAAAAAATATTTTACTTTACTGAGTTTCTGGCAACTGCTTCAAAAAACAATTGCGTGCTTGCACTGTTTGGCGGAAATAAAAGATCATCTGATGGCAGAAGAACACTCACTTGATAGTGGAGATTTGGACGAAACGAGAGAAATTATAAATCAAAAAGTCACTCATGGCGTTAGTGAGGAAGAGACTAATGGTGTCAAACAAAATGTCAGTTTAGATGATGAAAATGCCGATAAAAAACTGTCAAGTAATAATGCTACTGAAGAAGTATTTTTTTCTAAGAATGATGTGAATGATTTGTTTGATGTTGATAAAGTTGTGAAATATTCCTCTGATGAAGATCCCGATAATTCTTCGGATTCTGATTCCAGCTCTGATTCTAATTCTACATCTGCATCTGAGTCGGATTCTGAATCCGTTTCTGAGTCTGATAATGATGATGAAGAATCTGATAATGACCACAATAAAAAAGATGTTCCATTTGAAGATGAAATAAACGAAGGTGATGATGATGAACCAATTAGATCTAAAAATGAAATTCAAAATCTTGAAGTGCCATCCCTTCCGGAAGATTATTCAATCGAGAAAGACACTTCTATACAGTATGTTGGAACAGTTACAGGTGTGGTGGGTAAAAACGTTGTTGTTAAAGCTGGAATAAGTGCTGAGGAAAAAGTTTTGAAAGAGGGTACAGTGTTTTGTTTTGAAGATCTTTCTCCGCTTGGGTTGCTCTATGAAGTTTTTGGTAGGTTACAATCACCTGTTTACACGATTAAGTACAATACAAAAGAAGAAGCTGATACATTTCAAGAAAAAAAGGGGTATAAAGTATTTTTTGTGGTTCCAACTGCTGAATTTATATCAACTCAACAAATCAAAAGAATTAAAGGAACGGATGCTAGTAACTGTAATGATGAAGAATTGCCCGAGGAAGAGCAAGAGTTTTCGGATGACGAGAAGGAAGCAGCGGCAAAGAAAAGTAAGAAACGGAAGAAGAAACAACCAAATGAAGGTAGTCAAATTGCTGATGCAAACGATATTGAAAGTCTTCCTGAAACCAAAATGTTAAAACCAGAACATGCTAAACCGAAATATAAACCTAAACAGCGTGCCGATGTTCCTATTTCAGTCAAAGCGAGATTGACTTCCTTGCCCTCCAAACAAAGAGCAGTATCCCAACAAGATAACTCTCTTCAAAATAACGCTTCACAATCTAATTCTGTTAGTCCAATCGCAATGATGCAACAATTTATGAATATGATGCAACAAGCCTCGTCAATGGTACAATCACAAAATGCGTATCCTAGCCAAAACCAAAATCAACAGTACGATGAACAGAATCGATACAATCAGCAGAATTATTACAACCAACAAAACCATTACAATCAGCAGAATCACTACAATCAGCAGAACCACTTTAGCCAGCAGGATCACTACAATCATTCTTACAGAGAACAAGAGCACAACCAACATAATCAACAACACACTCAGCAATATGGTCAACAATACAATAATTTCAATCAACACTACAATCAGGCAAATGGACAGTATCAAGAGCAGCAGGCTATTTTTCAAGGATCATTCAACCAAACATACCCATCACAACTGCCTAATGTTTTGCCTCAGCCCCAACCAGTATCACAGAATTCTATCAGTTCTGATTCCAATCCTAATACTGCTTTTCTTGTTGCACAACTGGCAGCTGCAATATCAACGAATGCACATAATTCAGCTACAAGTTTGCAACAGGGTTTCCCAAATCCATTACAATATGACGGCCAAAATGAATCTGTTGAAAATGATGATGAATATGATCCAACAAGGTAAATAAACAAAATTTATTTATAACTATATCTTTTGTACTGAAAGTAATAACTTATTGAAAAGAAACTGTCTCTGGACATGTGTGAAATAAACACAGCCAATTATGTAATTTGTAATTTGCTATTGGTTTTTAAAAAAGCGACAAAACCTACAAAACCCCACAATTTTTTTTACAAAGCAACGAAAAAAAAATTGTGGGGTTTTGTAATTTAATAGTCCAACTCTATATTTACCTGTAATAAATTTAGAAAAAGAAATGGTCCCTTGGCCCAGTTGGTTAAGGCGTGGTGCTAATAACGCCAAGATCAGCAGTTCGATCCTGCTAGGGACCAATTTCAATTATATTTTTAGTTTCCGTTTTTCTGTACTAGCTTTTTATTTTCATCTTTCTATTGCCATTAATACACTAGCAAAAATTTAAAATTGAACACGACAACATTTGGAGGGGCTCGTATAGAAGCTGTAAGTGCTCTAAAACAAGAGGATGGTAGAAACAATGTATGAGATGTTCACTAACTCTTTCGACGAAAAAGAGCGACATTCGTTCTCACCGATTTGCTGTTCACAAGCTGTCGATATTGCGCTTTGTCTTGGATTGTCTTTTAATTCCAGCGGTCAATTCTACATCCGCAGTCATGCCAAGGTTAGAGCAATGGGAGATAAAGAAATATTGGGAGATATTCAGAGGACTGAAGCCAGAAAAAAACAAACTTGATGGTGACAAACTAGGCCCCGTTTTCAAAAATTCACATCTTGGCCAAGACCAATTAAAAAAAATATGGGATTTGGCGGATATAGATCTTGACGGAAAGCTTGACTTTGAAGAGTTTTGTATTGCAATGAGATTGATCTTTGATCTAGTCAATGGTAACACAACAAGCGTTCCAAATAAATTACCAAGTTGGTTAATTCCTGGTTCAAAACGTCATCTAATTGAGGCCGATCAGGCGATTATAAATAAAGGTAATAACAGCAACATAGGTAGTGAAAGTGATACCGACGATGAATATACTCTTAGTTCTGATTTTGATTGGTATATATCACCAACCGATAAAACAGCATATGAAGATGTCTATAATGCTTCTTGTGATAACTACGGCAGAATAACTTATGACTCACTAAACGGACTTTATAAAACATTATCAAATGTGCCGCTAACAGATATTAGTTATGCATGGAATATAGTCAATCCAAAACAATCAGAAACAATCGATAAGGACCAATGTCTTGTATATTTGCATATTTTAAATCAAAGGTCAATTGGTAAAAGAGTTCCAAGATCAGTCCCACCCTCATTGAGAGCAACTTTTTCGAAAGAAACCCCTGAATACGATCCCTCATCTTATCAAGGTGATATAAATGAGCCGTCAAATAATCAGTCTACAACAACAGTCCCAAAAAATCAAAAATCATTTGCTTCCGATTATCTTAACAAATTAGGTTCTTCAAAAAATACCATAGTATCGAATGGAACTGATTTTACAGAAACAAAGGGGACTGACTGGGAAATAGTCAAACTAAGAAGAGAACTACAAGATCTTGATGATCTTTTGAAAAAGGCCGAAGTTGAAAAAAATAACAAGGGTAGAGACAGTAAATTAAATCTAGTCAAATATGAATTTGAGCAACTTTTAAAGTATAAAGAAGAACAAGTCAAACAATTAGAGAGCATTAAAGGTGGATCAAATGGATTGAATTCAGTAATCAGTAGTATTGGATCCATTGAAGTGCAAGTCAGTCAATTAGAGTCCTTTTTGCAGTCTAAAAAGGATGAGCTTAGTGAGCTAAACAAACAGATAGAGTCATTAGAATAATCGTTTAACCCTCATTTTTTTATCTGGTTCCTTTTTTCCTTACACTCTTTATGTACTTATTTACTTGTTTTTTGTCCATTTTTTTTGTCTCATTTGATCTGATTTATTCTTCACTTTATATTTCTGCGCTTAACATCTTTTTCATTCTCTGTATTACGGTGCTATACTGAATCTGAGTTGTCTACTAACATAAAAAGTATATTTTATAAAATTATGATGTATGAATATATAAGTGACAGGAAAGTTCGAACTTTGCTTGCTATGCAAAGTTATGATACTTCAACTCATATCTTTGTTCATGAAATTACGTGTCATTGTAGGTAACGCAACTCTAATACCATCTAATTCTTTTGTCATAAAAACTTGACAACCTAACCTTGAAGTTTCAGTCAATCCAAACGCTAAATCCAACATATCGTTTTCATCATCATCAGGCTCTGGGATCTTATCGTAAAATGCGGGATCAACAATGACATGACACGTTGAACAAGCACAGGATCCACCACAAGCACCTTCCATATCTAAATTATTGGCTTGTGCAATATCTAACAAATTATCGCCTTTAGCAACTTCAAAGGTCTTTTGATTGCCTTCTTTAGTAATAAAAGTTATGTGTAGTTCTTCACCAGGGTTTGGTTTCTTCAAGTGTCCATGGAATGCAACTGCTGAACTTTGAAACATTCTAGAAAAAATTCCAAAATTAGCAATTTTATTACCGTGGACGCCCCCTAACCTTCCACTACTAACACATTTCCCTATTTTAATTATATTTTTGAACATTCAATATTTTTCCGTTACTAGCTTGTCGATTTCAGCTATTGCTTACCTGGAAAAATCACCTTGGGAAAGTTCTTTTACTATATATAATTAGTGACAAAACAAAATTATTTCAGTCCTCCAAACTTTCATCGCTGGCCGCTCGGCAGCGGTCTTTTCCGACCGGCTTTTATACGTTCCGGGCAACTCTCTACCTAGAAGTAACATAGATAAGGTAATGGGAAAGTAGCTTTTGTTCCACTAACAGCTAACGGAAATCGAAAATGTCAGAATTGTTTGAAGGCTATGAATCTGATTTTAATCTTGCATATGCAGATGCACAATCAAAACTACAACAAATTTATGGTTCAGAAGATGCAAATCGCCGTGTCGAAATTATGAAACAAATAGAATCATCAATCGATGATTGTCACGATCTTTTGGACTCGATGAACCTTGAAATTCAACAAATTGCTACACATCAGCGTTCGGGTTATAATGCAAAACTTCGTACTTATCGCAATGACCTGGATAAATTAAAGAAGGATTTAAAAAGCCTCATGGATGATAAAGATAGGCGGCAATTGTTTAATGGTGCCGGTCAAGAGGGTGAAGAAAATTTTAATCAAAGGCAAAAATTATTAAACACAAACGCTTCGATTGAAAGGTCGTCACAAAGAATTAACGAAGCTACCAGAACTGCCATGGAGTCAGAATCAGTTGGTAGTTCGATTTTGAACAATTTAAGATCCCAAAGAGATCAAATTTTAAATGCTAGAGATACACTCAATGAAGCCGATACTTATGTTGATAGGTCTTTGAGAACTTTGAAATCAATGACCAGAAGAATGGCAACTAATAAGCTAATAACTTATGGTATTATTGCAGTTTTGATTTTGTTAATTCTTTTAGTTCTATACAGTAAATTTAGTTGATGGTCCAACTATACTACGTGCATGTTTATGAGCTAATACTTTGAGCATTTTAATCTATAAGTTGTTCTCTTATTTCGTCTTCTTTCTTCACTTTCATTTTGTTATGTATTTTTTTTAACTTTAACTTACTTATCAAACTTATCATAAAAAATAGAATATACTATATCTAAAATAAAAAAGGGAATAAAATAAAAAAGTGAACTACATAATAATTAAAATAACGTTATAAAAATGCAATTTTTACTCAGTTAGCTTCATACTCTTCACTATTCAAGTTGACATCATCTGATATTTGATATTTGGACATCGCTTCTTTAACGTCTTTCAAAAAATCTTCATTTTCCGATTGATTTGAGTTAATTGTCTTCAACGATGAATGTCTACTTATTTGTGGAGCTTGAGATTGATGTGTAGCCCTTTCATCATCATCAAGCTCCAACTTAAGTGCTGCTAAATTTAGCAATGACTTACCCGATTTTCTACGACCTAATAATGGATATGCTGAAGGTCTTGGTTCATAATTTTGAATCTCATTTGCATCATAAAACGATTTCCTCCTAACTGGTGTATTAGGTGCTCTGCAAATGACACCGACATCTTGAATCATTCTAGCAACTAGTGCAGTCCAACCGCATTGCCATTTTGCACCCAGACCTCTACCATTATCCCCGTCAAAATATTCATAGAAATTAACCAAATCTTTGAAATATTCATCACTATTCAACTTTTTGAGTGTATCATTATAGTCGATCTGAGCTTCACTCAATTCAATCTCATCGCCATTTTCCGATAAATCAAACGGTTTACCTAAGTATGCACGATAACCATGTTTATTTGGCATAAAAATATGAATTAGTCTTTGTTGAATCTCTTCAGCTGCTTGACCCAAACTCAAATATTCACCACTACCGACTGGAACTTCAACCTTTAATGATGATCCATAGTAAAGATAAAATCTTAGTAATGACTCTATTAATAAGAAATTCATTGGGAACCAAATTGGTCCCCTCCAATTTGAATTACCACCGAACATTCCAGAGTCCGATTCACCAGGTAAATACGAAACACCATAGTCTTGTCCATTAATATTCATATGAACGGGATGTTCCTCATGGTACTTAGAAAGTGATCTAATACCGTAATCAGACAAAAACTCATTTTCATCAAATAGCTTTCCAAGAATCGCCACTAATCTATCTTTATTAACTAGCGAAAGTAGTAACCTGTCGCAATCACCCTTGGCATCCATTGATGCGATATGTCTTTTAAATAAGTAATTTTTATTTTTAATTAACCATTCTAATCTTTTTTTAAATGATGGAAATCTATTAAGAACCTCTGGTTCAATTGTTGTGGTAGCAAATAGAGGAATCAATCCAACCAATGATTTTACCTTGACTGAACTCAATTTATCGTCACCCCATTGGATTTTATCATAGAAAAACTGTTCTTCCGTATCCCATAATGAATCATCAGTTGGACTGAAATTTTTCTCTGACTTATTCAAAAATGTCATTGCATCTGCAATTAATAAGTAATGTTCAAAAAATTTGGATGCAATATCTTCATAAACTGAATTTTCTTTTGCTAACTCTAGCGCAATATTCATCATAGTAACGGCATACCAAGCAATCCAGCCTGATGCATCTGATTGTAATAACTGAACACCTTCTGGTGGTTCAGATCTATTGAACACACTAATATTGTCAAGCCCCAAAAAGCCACCTTCAAAAATACCATTGCCATCAATATCTTTCCTATTAACCCACCAAGTAAAATTGATCATTAATTTTTGGAAGACCCTTTCTAAAAATGGTCTGTCTGCAACCCCCCAATTTTTCTTTTCAATCTTATAAGTTCTATACGCTGCCCAGGCTTGAACTGGTGGATTTGTATCTGAAAAATTCCATTCGTATGCAGGAATTTGACCTTGCGGTGACATATACCATTCTCTTGTTAATAAATCTAATTGGGATTTTGCGAACTCAGGATCAATCATTGAGAGAGGAATTGTATGGAATGCAGTATCCCAAGAACAGTAAAATGGATATTCGAAATTGTCTGGCATTGATAAAATATTTTCGTTATATAAATTTTTCCATTCTTTATTTCTTTCATTTGCTCTTCCAACGGTGGGTGGTAAATCAGAATCGGGATCGCCCCTATACCAGTAATCATGAATGAAATGGTAAAACTGTTTAGTCCATAGTAAACCAGCGAACGCTTGTCTTTGAACATTTCTCAATTGTTGAGGAATCGGTAATGGTGAAACATTCCAATAAAACTCATCGGCTTCGCTAATCCTGCTTGTAATAACACCATCAAGCAATTCCTCATCAATGTGTAAACTTTCATCAGATAAATCTTTTGTCAACCTATAACGAATAGTAACATAATCACCAGGTGGAATACCTCCATTCTCATCAAAAACAAACCACGCGCATGCTTTCGTACCATTGTTTTCAGGATTAACACTTGAAGTAATTTCATCAACGATATAATCGTGAAAACCATCTTTGCAATAGTCGGATTTGTTTTCGACATCGTATAATTTTTTGAAATTTGTTTCATTATCGCAAAATAATAATTTCGGTTCAACATCATTTTCAGATCCTTCGTAACCTGGGGCAGGTGCGAAAACAATCCGTCTTTCACCTAATTTCCAATGCTTCAATCTAATTATGTTTGGTGCTTCTTGATATAAAACAGGTTTTTCTTTGCCACTCTCAGACTCTAAATTCCAAGACCAAGTGTTTCTAAAAAACATTTGCGGAATCAGATGTAGTGGAGCTGCTGCATTTGATCTATTATAAGCGGTAATTCTAAAATAAATCTCTTCAGGATCATCACCGTCCTTTGCCATTTCAAAATAAACATCAAAATAGTTATTATCTTTAAAAACTCCAGTGTCCGTAATTTCAAATTCCGTATCATGTTTAGTCCTTTTGGAATTTTCCTCATATAATTGCTCATAAGGAAATTTGGAAATGGGATATTTATAAAGAAATTTTGAGTATGAATGAGTTGGGGTGTTATCCAGATAATAATACATCTCTTTAACATCTTCACCGTGATTACCACTTTTGGCAGAAGCACCGCCAGGTAAACCAAATAAAGTCTCCTTCAAAATATCATCATTTTCATTCCACATTGACATTGTTAAATTCAACAGTTGGTGGGAATCACAAACACCTGCCATACCTTGTTCATTCCAACGGAAAACTCTACTTTTGGCAGTTTCAAAATCAAACTGCCAGGCATCACCTTCGTCAGTATAATCTTCTCTTGGAACACCCCAACATCTCTCTGAAAGATATGTACCCCATTTTTTCCAATACTTGGTCCTCTTTTTGTCTTCATCCAGACGTTTTTCCTCCTTGCTCAATTTTTTTGAAAGCGGCATCTCTCCAGTTGATTGCTTACAACAGTGTCAATGGCTGCTGATTGTGCAGTAAGTGCTGCAAACCAGATCAACCCCAGAAATCTAACTTCAATTTATAGCGGAGCCGGCAAGATCAGGCAACCGACGATAAGCCGCGCCCTTCCCTGCCCCTGTCTTGTACATAAATTACTTGCGTGCTAAATTACACCTTTTATCATAATAGACCGAAAAATACAAAAGTGGAACTAGAAGAATTGGGCCAGCAATTCGTCATCGTGGAGAATGCTTTCCATCAACTTGAAGACAAGAAGAAGCATCCGTGGAAACTTGTTGGAGAAGTACCAGTAAAACCCGTCCGGTAACGGTCCCATATCTGCTGCCAGATCTTTCGGAAGGTCCTGGTAATGGTGGTATTTGTTCCGAATAGCTCTCAGTAAATCCATAATCTTGTGTGTGTTATATTTCCTGTATTTGCCCAAATTATCGATGAATTTAGCATCGAACTTTGCAAACCATCCCTTGTTGCCCAACACATCATTTGCTATTGATTCAAGCTGAAGTAGCAATGGTGATGGCGGATCTCTTTTCTCGACCTCAAAGCGATCAGACACCTTCAATAAAAATTCAAGTTTCTTTTCGACACTCCAAAAGTATGGATGTTTCATAACGACATTGATATCCGGTCTGGCAATTGGATTCTTTTGAATCATTGAACTAATTAAGTCTCTTACTGTGTACGAATCCGGTAATGAGTTTAATTTAGATAAATCACTTTCACCTTTGATAATGTTACCCTCTCTGATATACCTATCCCCAAATGGATGATACCCACCCGTTAAAACGTAAAAAAACACACAACCCGTGGAAAAAATATCTACCGATCTGGTCAATCTTACACGATTCTTCGAATTCGTTTCCAAATATGCAGGTGAGGTATCTAGTAGTAGTTCAGGCGCACGCCAACCTGATGTTCCAGCTGCATTTGCAGTTGTTCCCTTGAAGGATGATTGATCAGAGTCCAGCTTTTTACACAACCCAAAATCTGAGATTAAAAATCTAACACTGGCACTCTTATTTTTGTCGTTGATTTTTTTTGATACTGAAACCAATATGTTTTGAGGCTTAATATCCCTATGCACAATCTTTAAAGCGTGTAGATGATTGACTCCATTGGCAATTTGATAAAGCATTTTACTAGTTCCCATTTGTATATTCAAATCCCCGGTTTTATTCTCAACCAAATCTTCTAAGGATGCAGAACATAATTCAAGTGCAATGTACAAAAACTTATTACTTTCTTGGGAACAAAAATATCTGATCACATTAGAGTGATCATCACTTTCTTGCAGCAAGTTAATTTCATGTGAGGCAACATCATAAAAATCAAGCAACATCCTCTTAACGGCGACCGCTCTGTTTTCAAAAAATCCCTTGAAAACTATCGTACCATGAGAACCAAATCCCAAAATTTCATCAGTAATAAACAAATTACTACTAATTTTAGTAATGGTTAACTTTTCCTTTTCTTCTGTACTTATGGAGTCTGAAGAAATATTTATGTTGCTATCATTTGAATAATCCGAAGCTGTGTTTTCATTTATCGAAAAGATTGTTGTTGACTCTATTGATTCTTTCTTTTTACCCTTCTTGCCACCGCGTGAACCCCTTTTACGTTTTCTTTTAACGCCATCTTCAGCTTCTCCTATTTCCTCAGCCTCATCACTTTTGCACAAGTTTGTTTTTTTTATATCATAATGTTCTTCATTTTCAGTGGTATCAACAGCTGCTACAACTTTTGCTGTTTCATCTTTTTTGATCTCGCTATTATGTATTTCCCCGGGTATATCATTGGCTTTTTCAAATTTGTCAGCCGTTTCAATTCTTGCAGTGTTTTCAACAGGTTTATCATCTACAAATTGTGTAGTGAATAAATTCAAAATACCGAATTTGGACATTATGTAGAAAATTCCAAGACACATCATTGCAACAAAAACATTTTCAACTGCTCTATAAATTAATTGAAAAAGCGACGAATTTTTGAAAGTTAATGTGGGATTTTTAGAAATATTTTCCATATAGATTTTACTCTCCAAGTCGACAAGGTTATTCGATTTACTTGAATCAATACCTTTTCTTGAATATTCAGATTTTTGTGAAAACCTGCTATACTTAGCGGGAATATTCATGGCTGTAGCGGATTGGTATACCGCTAAATCACTGTTTGCATTGTGCTTTTGACTTCCTTTGTCATGGTCTTTCAAAGATTTATCATGAACTCCAGATATAGAAATTCCCAGTAAATCGTTATTGGAAAACACAGAGGACACTCTCCACCTCTTATTCGTTATATATTTTGCCAATGGTGCAGATCTTACTAGCGATGGATAATGTCCTTCACTTAATGCATACCATGATCCCTCTTTAGTTCTATCAAGAAATGTAGATTCATAATTATCTGGTGACATAGGCGACATATTGTCCAAAGGGTGTGGCAAAATTATGTATTCATTATCATTCGTGGGGCTTAAAAAAACATCAAATATATTTACAGTGACATAAGGTAAATTCGAGACCCATTTGACTGATTTAGTATCGACATCTAACGCTAATAAGGAACTATCGTGGAATGGCTGGATATAAATTTCATCTTGTGATTTATTATTTTCGTCTATTAAACCACTATGCAAATTATTTGGACCCCATTGGACATAAGTTATATTCCATGACGTATTATTTTTAGAATGAATAGTCAAATCGTAAATTGTTTTGCCCAACGTTATGAAAGGCCCATTTTCATTTTCATCAAAACTATCACTATGGGAGCTGAGGTATGCGGTATCATCGTACTCGTCATCCGTACCATAAAAGTTATCAAGTTCGGTTAATTTATCGGTATCATCCCGCGTGAAACATTTATCCATGTTGTCTAATCCAAATGATTTGATGATAGCGCCGGTTCTAGCATTAATTTTCACAATACCAGACACCCTACTACCTGTATATACAAATTGCTCATCAATTGATATTGGTGAATTCATCACAAATTGTTTGATGGAGACGGGTAACTTTTCAAGCCCATCTGTTCCCGTAAAATGATATATCGTACCATCACCATAAGGCTCCACTATCCATGTCATGTCATGTTTATTCTTGTGCTGATTAGTCCTTCCGCTACTCGAATCCGAGGTATGTAAAAAATCTAAATTGTTTGGATCATTATAACGTTTATGATCAAACTCGCCACTACTTTTTGGAGATAAAGCTGTCACCGGTGTAGTTGGTGCCTTATTATTATTTTCCGTATCTGATAGTATATTGACCAATGGTTGTCCACCAACCAAAGACCACAATAATTCACCCGTATTTCGATTTACAGCGTTTAAATTTCCTTCAATGTCAGATGTTAATACAAGATTTATGATCTGAAATTCATCTAGATGTGCTATGGAGTTCTGCATGATCACATTATCTATTCGTCCGTATACACTTTCATGAATAAATTCTGGTTTGACTATCAATTGTTTATTGTTGTTATCCGACGTAGCTATATTTTTATTTCCAACTTTATTCGCATTTGCAATTTCCATCTTTAGATTATGCGAATCGGCGAATGGCAGCACTATCGATATGATAATCAAGCACAATGCCAGAATCTGCCTTATCCGGTGGAGAAAGCTCATTATGTGAACCATCAGCGATGTTCGTTTACCAACTCGATTGCAGTAGTACAAAACGTAAACGAATAGCCGGGACAATAGCTGGAAACATGTTCACCGCTGAAAAGACTTCTTCTTTCACTCACTCATTCTTTTCATCAGCACAGCGCCACTCTCAAAAATTGATGTTTTTCAAATCTCGAGGCCTCAATTTAAGTATCTGGGGTTGCTTTCTCTGTTAGAATTGCTCATAGACGTCCTGCAAAAGAAGGCCCTACAAAAAAAGCCAGGCATATAAACCATGTCAGATTTGGCCTTGGAATTGCTGGATTGGTTTCTTCAGATCATTGTGGATATTTTTTTCAGAGAAGTCTCTGTGAGAGGTTCCTTTAACCTGCCTGCATCAGGTCCGACAATTGTTGTTGTTGCTCCACATGCCAATCAATATCTAGATGCTGCCATTACAGTGCATGCGACACATTCTGTTGCAAATAGACAAGTATTCATGATTGAAGCAGCTTCCTCATATCGCAGCAAGTGGATGGGACTTTGGAGTAGATGGTCTGGTGCGATTCCAGTTGAAAGGCCACAAGATTTACTAGCTTTGAAGAAAGGTACAGTTAAGTACGAAAATTATCCTGAAGATGAATTGACTATTGTAGGTAAGGAAACAAAATTTCTCTCATATTGTGAACCTAAAGGCCTGTTGGGTATCCCACATAGTGGAGGCAATGCGAAGATCGGTGAAATTATCAGTGACACAAAATTAAAGTTGGCAAGTCCAATGAAAAAACAAGATGGTATTAAGGCTTTGAAGGACGGAACAAAATTTTTAGTTGCTCCTCGTATTGATAATCATGATCTGTTTGACAAGGTCTTTGACAATTTACAAGCTGGTAAATGCATTGGTATTGCACCCGAGGGTGGCTCTCACGACAGACCAGAATTATTGGAACTTAAACCGGGTGTTGCACTGATGGCTTTAGGTGCAGTTGCTAAATACCCAGATATAAATGTTACGATTGTTCCCTGTGGTTTGAACTATTTTCATCCGCATAAATTTAGATCAAGAGCTGTTGTTGAATACGGTGCTCCAATAGTGATTACTAAGGAAAAAGGGTTAGAGTATAAGGAGAACCCAAGAAAGGCTGCTAATGCCTTAATGTCTGAAATTAAAGGAGCCATGGATGCTGTTACTACACAAGCCCCCGATTACCAGACATTGCAAGTTATTCAAGCTGCTAGAAGATTGTATTCCTACGGTCGATTCAAACGTCCACCGCTACCAATTGTTGTTGAAATGAATAGAAACTTGCTTATTGGATATAGCAAGTTTAAAAATGACCCAAGAATTGTTCATTTGAGAGAATCAGTGCTTGAGTATAACAAGAAATTGCAAACTTATGGACTGAAAGATCATCAACTAGAGACAGCTACTAGTGGCACATTTAAAATTTTGGTTTTGCTAATAAAGAGACTGTTATTATTGTTGTTTTATTCAATTTTAAGCTTACCGGGAACTATTTTATTTTCACCAATATTTATTGTCTGCTCTGTAATGTCCAAGAAGAAACAGAAGCTTGCCCTTGCTAAGTCTATTGTTAAAATTAATGCAACTGATGTTTTAGCTTCTTGGAAGGTGCTTATTGCCTTATTTTTTGCACCAGTTTGTTACTTTGTTTACTCAACATTGGGCGTTATCATTTCTTGGCACTATAACTTTTTTCCTAAATTTAACAGCACAATTTTCGGAATTTTGACAATTTTTTGTTCATGCTGGGCCATACTGGTTATTACAACTTATTCTGCATTTAAAATGGGCGAAGTTGGGATGGATATTTATAAATCCATTTATCCATTAACTTTAGCTTTGTCTGCATCATCTGAAAAACTGCAAGAACTTAAGGAAGAAAGGAAGACTTTGTCGGTTGAAGTTACTGAAGTTATCAATGAATTAGGCCCAAAGGTTTTCAAAAAATTTGATGAAAGTCATCTAATTAAGGTTCATGAACAAGTAGAAATGGAGAGGGAATACATTGAAGCAAGATCAAGATCAAGGTCCACATCAGCTTCAAGCTCAAGACCCAGCTCTCTTCCACCACTAAGTAGATCAAGTTCTATTTACTCGGGATTTTCTAATTTCAATGGCGAGAATGATGAAGGAAAGTTACCTAACCTAGCTCACGTTTCCATTTTCCCTGATCAACTTCAAATGCCAGATTCAAGGGCTTTATCTGCGACATCAAGTACTGAGAACATACCCGTTCTTGCAAATTCTACCTCTACTGGTATCGATTCGGTCAAACTCGGTGACAAGATCCTGCAAGCTGTTATTCAAAGAAATAAGGAGCAAGAACTTGACAACGAACAGGAACTGGAGTGATTTCACTATATTATTTGTATTCTCTTTTTCTCTTATCTATTTACTTTATTTCGCTTAATTTGATTGTATTCCAGAAAATCTGACATATCTCACTTTTGACTTTCAACTTGATTTTTTCTCGATCTGGTTTGGCTCTAAGGTAGTTGTGTGACGTGCAAAACGTGTATAGAGAGGCACCATGATAAGTTGGAGTATAATAATTTTAGTAATACTGCTATTAGTGTCTACTAAATCTAAAATCTTCCTTCAAATTTTATGCTTTCTTGGAAGTTTTATAATACCGCTGTTTACATTTTTTCTTTTAGGGAAATACTTTCATCTTGCAAAACTGAATGAAAGAGAATACTCCAGAACTCGAATACGTAAGTTTGAGTTCTATAGAAGGGATAACTGGGAAAAAAAATTGAACGGTTTGAAATGCGATCTGGATACAACTAATGATAGGCAAATTTATCCTGAAAACTTTATTATCAATGATACATTGAATAATTTGATAAGTTCGATTTTACGTGATTTTGTCAAGACTTGGTTTTCTAATATCACATCAAATGAAGTTTTCATCTGCAAACTAAGACATGAAATGAAGCATATTGTGAAAACTTTGCACAGTAGATTTACGGATGTTGATTTTTCAGATTTGATTGTACATAACCTCATACCAATTTTAAATGATCACATTGAAAAAATTTTAATAGCTCATGAAGTAACAAGGAATAAAAAAGTTATAAATAAATCTTCAAAAGCAGAAGATAAGCCGACAGACACAAATGATGATTCAATTCTGGCATCGAATTATAATTGTGGTGCACTTCACCCAGGAGTTAGCTTGTCTTCAGACACGCCTCAAGCTGGCTTGAAAAAGCATCTTAATTTAATGCTGGATAATAAAGTACTGGCATATTTAATAGAAAAAAAAGAGTTGACTTCCATGCCTCTTAGGATACTTGTCAGGGAATTAGTTACTTCATGCGTTTTGAGTCCTATTTGTCTTCTGCTTTCAGATCCTGACTTTTATAATCAAATAATTGTTTCTTCTTTAACGAAACAAATGAAGGAAAGAAATAACGTTAAAAAATTGAGAAA